>LTAE01001588.1:1134-25295 GCA_001647135.1 Pontederia paniculata | reverse complement strand
GAGAGAGAGAGAGAGAGAGAGAGAGAGAGAGAGAGAGAGAGAGAGAGATGGAGGACGACATCAATGTCGGGGATGCAGGTTCATCGGAGATGAAGCCTTCGACGTCGGCATGCATCTATCCAGAGAGAGAGAGAGGCGCCGACGAGACGTAGGATGCTGACAAGAGAGGGAGCAGGAGAGAGAGAGAGGGGGGGACGTCATTGTCGGGGATGTCGTTTCTCTAGAGATGAAGTCTCTGATGTAGGCACTCATCTCTCCGATGAGAGAGAGGCCCTCTCTCCACTTCTCTCCGACGAGAGAGGAAAGTAGGTAGAGAGTCGGAGGACTTTTTAAAAAGGGAAAACATGTCTCACCAAATTTAATGTAATGCACATAATATATTATGTCTGTGATTGGGTCCAAACATCTATAACCATGGAAAGAGGATGAATAATCAAGAAAAATATATTTTTTTGAACGAAAAGAGAACTTGTGACGATTGTAGGAACACAAATAGGGATATGCAACACATCCAATTTTTTTAAAAAAAACATATAAACGAAGACTTATTAAAGGATTTTCAAAAGGAGAGATGTCATCTAACACCACAGAAGATAATCAATTTACTAAATAAATTACGATTTCAAAAGTAAAATGTCAAAAACGATGAGGTAGATGAGAATTGGCAAGTAGGACTAAAGCAGTTTCAGTACGTAGCATGGCGGATTTTTGGTTCAATGACTCCATTTTGCTTATAAGTGTGAGGACAAATTAAACGATGTTGAATACCATAAGAGAGGAAATACGAGTGAAATGCTCTAAATTCTCCATCATAATCAGAATGAAATGAACGAATTTTATGCAAAAACTAAAGTTCAACCAAGGCTTGAAGAGAAAAAAACACCTTCTTGACATCAAATTTATTATAAAGCAGAAAAAACCAATTAAATTTAGAATATTCATCTAAAAATAAAATAACAATGTCCCTGAGATGATAAAAACGAACCAGGGCACCAAACATCAGCATAAACAAGATCTAATTGTGCACCACTACACGACGCGATTGGCGAAAGCGTTGACGAGAGGACTTTGCAAGATGACATGCATCACATGAGCTGATGGACAAGTAACCTGAGGTGCTGGAGCTTGATGAAAAAGAATACAAGACTTTGCAGACAGTCTGGGATAATGGATGACCAAGATGGTTGTGTCATTGAAGTGCAGAGAGGAAGGTAAATGAAGAGTTGCGCGATACCGAAGCTTGAAGGAAGCGATAAAGTCCATGCCTGTTGGGACTTTGAAACAGGACTTTGTGCGTGTGGCAATTCATGACAAGAAAAAAAAGTAAGATGAAATTCAAAATGTCAATTGTTAGGACCTGTAAATTGGGAAACACATAATAAGGATTTGAAGATGGAAGAGACACAAAATATATTACGAAGTAGAAGAGGAGAACCGCAGGAGGGAATAGATGATTGTCCAATATGACTGATATCATCGCATACCATTTCCAACTTGAATTTGCTCCGATCCAGAGTAAGGTGTAGTTGTATCTAGAGATTACAGGTTCGGCGTGACATGATGTGTAGCACCAGTGTCAGATATTCAGTCATTATAAGCGCCCAATGCTAGAAGGAATGGAGAAAAATAACCAACGGGTGTTGTAGTGGAAGTCGTGTATGCATGTGGTTTCTGCAGAGATCGGAGTAAATACCGATCCTTGATGATGAAAATTGCACTTGTACGAACTGTGCCCATGAAGATCACACAGGGCAAGGATCACGTCTTGGGGGTAGCAGGATGACCTCGTCCTTCGCCAGATCCTCTTCCATGACTTTGATTAGATGAAGACACAAAAGTTGTTGATGAAAAGTTGGCGGTTGGTGGGAAAATTGTGTTAGCTGGAGAATGCATCACTGCAAGTCTGATTTCATGGCTAACAAGAATGTTGTGAAGTTCGAAATAAGAAATATGTTCAAGTTTAGATGAGAGAGATGTAATGATATTTTCATAATCATATCCCAAATTCTAAAGAACATTTGCATTGAATTGAGGAGTGGAAACCAAGTGACCCATTGTTGTTAACTCATTTGCAAGATATTTCAATTGTCGTAGATATGATGCTATTGAATTATCTCCTTTCTTGAGTGATTGCATCTTCATGGTTAGTTACAAAATTTTTGTATGAGAAAGGACGCCAAATGTCTGATGAAGAGAAATTCATACCGAATAAGATGTGTCCAATCCAATCACATGAGGAAGTACTTTCTCAGAAAGGGAAGAGATGATCAACTTGAGTATAAGCTGATCTTTACGAACCCATTCAATATACGTCGAATTGGATAAATTCCAGTAGAGGCTAAAGATGAATCAGAAGACACGATTGAGTAGGCAGCTATCATAGATGATAAGCAAATAAAGATGTCATCAACGAATCCGTAAAGATCAAAGCTGCAAAGCAAATGAAGAAACTGCATCTTCAAAGAAGATAATTGATTGGAGTTAGTTTAATGGAGAACGCATGATGAATCTGTCCAAGAGATGACAAATCTGTGAAAAATGCAGGTACATCAGATGAAATCACAAAATTCTAGGAGGAAGTCATCTTGAGTAGAGGGTACACCTTGTTCAGATGTAGACGCGTGCGCAACACGGGCCGCATCGGGATAGAGAGGACACGACGGTGCTCCATGCTATGTTAAGGGACGTGTAAGGAAGATCACATTGAAGGACGCGTTGGAGTGCATTGCCGTATGAAAAGAGGCCGCGTTGAGGGGAGCGCCGAGGGAAACACGTCGGAGGAAGTGCGCGTTGAAGGCAACACGTCGAAGGAAGGGCGCGTCGGAGAGACGTGTCGAGGGCAGCGCACCGGAGGAAGGGCGCGTTGAAGGGCACATCGAAGGAAGGACACGTCGGAGGACGTGAGCACGACCCGTGTTTTTAGACAACACGGTTCGCGTCATGTCGAAGAGGTTGCGGATGGCGTCGCGTTGGAGAAGGACACGACCCACGTCGGTGTTGTAGGACGGATGGCGTCGCGTCATTGAGTAAGACAGATGTCGTTGTTGCATAGCATGGTGGCGTCATGACAGAGCACGACCCGTGTCTTCACACAACATGGTCTGCGTCATGTCGAAGAGTGTGGACGTCAATGAATATGAAGATGTGAGAAAGAAAGAGGAGAGAAAAAAATCTATTGCTCTGATATCATGTTAAGAGAATAATAATAAAAAAATATTTTTCTATATTTGTTTTTGTATGCATGTACATCTATATATAGTACATTGATGAATAAAAATAATAACCAACAATATACTACTAGATATCTAATCTAATTAGTTGATATCTATCCAATTTTATCCAATCTAGATAATATTTAACTAGATGATAACAATCTAATCTAGATAACATTAATCAAATTACAAATGATAAAATTCACTAATAAATATAAATATAAATATATAGAGGAGCAGACCAAAACACACACATATATTGGCTGTCAAGGGTTTGATTTTTTACATCTTATTCATTACTTATCCTCTCGTGCTGGTAAGTAAAGCCCTATACAAAACATACACACGCACGTATTCCACAGAAGAAAAACACACACACACACATATACAAAGTGCCCTGCATAGGATGAGAGGACAGGAAGAGAACGACCGAGATGAACCGACTGTAACTGTTGCAGGCGAGTAACAAAGGAACTCCCACAGCGCTGTTCGTTCGCTATATCGCGGATGCCATTAGCTTCGAAATAGTTCCAAGCACTGCTCCTGGTCTAAGTTTCTGCTCCAGAACTTCTTGTAGTACTCTTCATATGTGTAGCTCCGGTACATGGCTGGAGATCCCTCTCCGATGAGCTTTTCCGGGGGAGTGATCAGTGCGCTGTTGCACGGGCAAAGAAAGGACGCGACGGACATCCGCTCCTTTTCTGAATTAACCACAGCTCGGTGCCAGACACTTCTGTACTGACCATTACTTAATGCCTGCGCCAGTTTACTCCATTCTCAGAAATTTTGTTATATCTTATATATACACACACACATAGTTCTGGCCATTTGATCTCTGGTTTAGTTTCGTAATGGCTGGGAGGAGATCTTTTCAGAAACGTGAAGTGTGTGCAGAGAGGAAAAAAAGGAAAGGATTCAGATGTGCATGAATAGGACCTGAACAAGGCATTAAGTATATGTACAGTAGAATCTTAACTTCTAAACTACTGTACACTGATATATGTCCAAACTTTTGCTGCAGTATCATAGCATCTGGTAATAAACTAAAAAATAAACTGGACTACATGCATTAAAACTTACGACAAGCACAAGGTTGAGGGTCAACAAAATTGCAGAGGCACAAATTTTCCAAGGTCCAATTCTCAGAGACTGTTTGGTAAAAAAAAACTCGTTCTTCATTTTTTATCCAAACATCCTGAGAATTTATTCCTTTCTTTTTTTCTTTACTTATTTTATTCAATTATTGTATTCTAATAAATACATAATTATTTATAATTAATAATTTGTACATCAATCTATTTTTTCACAAAATATAACATTAATAATAAAAATATAATATTATAAATATTCTGATATTACTAGTTTTACATATTAATTAATGGTTCTATTATCTCATTATTTCGTAATGATATATATTATTGAAAATAGAATAGCGTGAGATCTTAATAAGCGTCATTATAACATTAGTTAATTAATATAATATTATAATTATTTAGTAGCTAATATTTTATTAATAAATAAAATAAAAATGTGTAGTTATTTACCTGGAGCTGGTCGCCGATGTTGATGACAAAAGCGTTGGGTTTGGGATCCACGGCGATCCATTTGCCATCGTTGAGCACCTGCAGACCAGGCACGTTGGGGTCCTGGAGGAGGATGGTCAAGGCGTTGGGATCAGTATGGGCTTGCAAACCGTACGTGAGTTCAGGCTCCGGGCACTGCGGGTAGTAATTTATGGCCATGTGCTGCTCCTGCTCGCCCAGCACTCGCGCCATGTATTCCTCCTCCAACCCTAAGCTCAAAGATATCATCCCAAGTAGTCGGAACCCCAGTCCACGTACCTCTCTGCAGTAGCTGCTTACCACTTCCCTGCCACATATATATAAGAAAGTGCACGTATTTCTTTCTTTCTTTCTTCTACGTACAAGGTGTTGAACTACTGATCTATTAGGATTTATGCTGCAAGGATCTGCGAATTACTTTATCTATTCCCACTGATCAACATGCAATGGCTCTTTCAGACATATGTCTATTAGGATCAATGCATTGAAATGAAAGTGAGAATTAATTGTGTTTAAAAACTGCATGCAAAGAAGTACACCACCCGGTATTAATGCCTGAACCAGAGTCCAGAGACCACCCTAATTCTGCAATTAGTATAACTTTGCAACGCTAATAAAATTGGCACGTCTGATTCTTGTGAACACTTTGTAGGTTTTGTATACATTAACTTCACAAGACATAGGTTTTGATCGAGGACGACACTTAATTATTTTACTGGTGCAACTCAAATATTCTTTGCCTTGAACTTAGTAAGTTATCAAGAAGAAGACTAAAACAAGAGAAATGTTACAAGGTAGCAATTGTGAATCTAATTAAGGATTTATATATAAAAATCTTACTTGAAGGATGAAGGATTCGAAGGCCAATCTGCGACGTACACCTCAAGCGGGGAGCAGTGGAGCCTGAGGAAGTCCCTCCAATTGCGGACTTTCTCCTTCCTGATGTTGAAGCTGGTCGACAGCCGCATCTTCTTCGCTGGGTCATCAGAGTAGTACTTGGCCTTCTCCTCCAAAGGCAGGCGAAAGAACTCAAGCGCTGTCGACATCACCCTCCGCATCAATTCGATCTCCACGCCGTGATTCACAACCTGTACACGACCTCCATTCGTGATCATATGTGTAATATCTGAGTCCAAAACGGACCACATCAAATTTTAGCACGCCCATGTTAGGAGCTCTAGGGTGTTGCACTTCAATTGATTAAATAATAATATTTTGATTTTCGAATAAATCTTTAGAGTAAAGAAAACCCTCATAATTTACTACTCTCTCAACCTCTCAAGCTCTAGTCGTCAAAATTCTCTCTCTTCTTCTTCTTCTTCTTCCCTAGTACAGAGGTAAGAACTCGAGACTCTCTCTAGGAGTTATTCTTTTGTCTCCCTCTTTATATTTTGATATCAAAATCATATTAGGATAATGCAAAGGAGATCAAGGACAATGCGAAAATTGAGGAATGAGGACAATGATCATTAGGATGTGAAGACCAAGAAAATTTAATGAAAATAGATATGTACATAGGCAAAGCCCCCTTAGGTACGAAAGTTTGATAGATTATACATTGCTAGGATTGATCTCTATATTAAAAACAATGTAGCTTTTCTAGTCCCCTAATAGATCTTGAAATATTATTTAATTCAGATTATTAGCATGAAAAATTTTGTATCATTATCATAGATTTATCAATGAAAAATGAAGACTGCGTGACCTAAGCGGTCGGATAGGGTCCATATCCACCTCGGGCTCACGTCCGTAAGATAAAACCCTAGTCGTCGCATCAATCACAAACACAACCTGAGAGGTCGTAACACAGACCGCGTTCACAACACTAAAACTCTAAGATGCGTTGACTTTGAAACATAATCCACATTGATTCCGAACACGGTCTGCATCACCCGTACGCGGGGATCCTATTTCATATTATTAGAATTAGATACTCGGTAGATGGAACATGGCCCGTGTCAAATCTTAACACGACATGTGTCCCATGTCAAAGTATGTTAAATTGATAATCACATAGATGTTAAATTGATCATCACATAGATGGAACACGACCCATACCAAATCCTGACACCACCCGAGTCCCATGTTGAAGTATGTCAAATTGATCATTGCATAGATGGAACACGACTCGCATTAAAGTCTAGCACGACCTTTGTCATGACTTCGGATGCCGAAGTAAGTTATATATCTCGCATAACATAACTTGTTTTTAAATTAGACATGGCCCATGTTTGTTAGAATGATGTTGATGATGTGTGATCTTTCTTACATTGAAAATCCTAGAAGTTTTTGTGATGATTATTAGGACTATTATTGAAAAAATGATTTAAATAAGATAAAATAAAAAATATTAGGTCGTCAAGGATTGCATAAATAGGAGTCAATATATCATTGCATTTTTAAGGACTAGTAGAACAATTGTTACTTAGTTCCTCTTGTCTCACACTCTTCCCCCCTTGCAAATAGTTCTTGAACATCATTCCCATTGTGGGTCCCTATCATAGTTTGTGCATCACCATTATTTTTTTTACTGTCGAACCTCCTAAGAGCTCATGAGTCCTTATTTTAAAGTCACCTCAAATTCACCAATGAAATAAGTCAAAGATTGTAAATATTAATCTGAAACATTGAATATCAATCAGAGCATTGCATAGTACTGATCAAGACATAGCTTTGATACATAGCATAATATTGACTCATTGATCTAGGGCATTGTATGCAAGACAAAGCATTATCTTGATCCAAAACATTGCATAGAAAAAAAAAATTAATGCATTGATCTAAAGTATTGAAAGGAAAGCACGATAAATCAAAGTATTGATCTTTACAAGACAGTTTACAACATTGAATTGTTTATTGATTATTATTAATTCTGATTTTATATCCTACAACCTTGATTTGTTCACATGTTTAATGCTATCGTGTTTATATTTATCGGATTGCCTTACATACTGAGCTTTTTAGCTCATGAGATAATTATCTCTCATGTATTGGATCTTATAGGTAGGGTTGAGCACGGATTTGACCCGATCAGAGCAACCCGATTAACTTGACTATTTTGAATCGAGTCAAACCTGATTAATTTTGGATTGGATAACATATTGAATGTTTAAACGATAATCTAAAACTCGGATCGAATGATCCAAAATTATAATATCAATATAATAAAAAATATTACTTAATGTTAAGGTTACTTATAATTTAATATTTCAATATCCCTATCATTAATTTAATTTATTTTAATTAATTAATTTATTTATTTTAAAATATATTCTTATTCATAAATTATAGAATATGAAAAGATCGAAGTTCAAAAAATGAAAAATTCAACCCGATGTCCCAATTCGACTCAACCCGAAACTTTTTTGGGTTGGGTTGGGTCGGGCTTCAAATTTTTTTGACTTAACCCAACCCAATATTACTATTTTGGGGTTTGGCCAAATTTTGTCTTAAACCCGACCCATTATCACTTATACCTTCACGTGAATGATTTATAGTGATATGCTAGTTGGTGGCGTGTGCGACATATCTTCTAGCTAGTTTAGTATTCTAATGAGTTATAATTACAAGTGGATTATGATTAAGTTTGGAGACATTTTATGTTTACTGACTTTTGCATATTATAAAGAGTCTTTTTAGTTTTAATCATTACATAATTTTGTAGACCGGTTAAAGAGTCAACCATATAGTTCAAGTTTGGTATAAACATTGTAAGATCTTCAGAAGGGTATTTTGCCACGTCGATGGTGGAGCTAAAAATTTTTTTAGTGGATTCACCATTAATTGTAAATACTACTCGATATGTGGATCTATATTTTTTTAAGGTATACTAATTAAATTTCTCTTTAGAGGAACTTCTCTAATCAAATAGGACTATTGTTCTTAGAAATAAAACCAAAACTCTACTAAGTGCAAGACACACTAAACAATAAATATTCATAGAGAGAAAGAAATGAATGCAACAGTAAAAGAAATTTTGAATTAAATATTTTAATTAATGAATATGAGAATATGATTATAAAAGATATAATGAGTGTCAAAAGGTATAAAATCTTAAGAAATGAGGGAAAAATAAAAATGAAGGAAGAAACGTGTTGCAATCTAAAAATTTAATAGTACACGAGAATTATATTGGTATGTAGCTACATTAGATAAAAATATCAAAATCATTATAAATAAAGGTGATAGAAAAATGTTCAGTATATAAATAAAAAAGAAAGTATTTAGCTTTGATTTAAACGAGGTTTCATTTATTAAGACTTATTGATAATAATAGTACAAAATATGTCTTCCCCAATATTCAATATATCACACAAGTTTTAAAACTGGATTTGTCATGAATAATTATGATAACGTAATATTTTTACTTTCTCGATCCGATGTCAATAAAGAGTAATTAAACAAATTAGCCCCAATATTAGACATTTTAAATCCATTTAAAGTATTGTCACGAGGACTTTATCTTTAAATCCTTTATTTTGAATTTTCGTTTGAACCGAAGAAAGAGAAAGAAGAAAAAAAATAATGCCAAACTCATCGATAATCTCTACTAGAACAAAGAGCATTTGTAAAAAAAAAGAATAATAGATAAGCCAAAATTATTAAGCATAAACGATTATAAATTCATATAATAAAACTATGAAACTGAAATGTTGTAATAAAATAAAATTTAATGCATGTTACTTATTTTAATATAATTCCCTTCGTATGGAGACTCAAAAAATAGCCTAAAACTCGCACAAAAAAGAGAGTAGAGGAGCATGTTCGAACCCGGCAAAAGAATGACTTGCAAGTGCATTAACCGCTAGGACAACATGATAATAAATATACTGTATAATATATACGCCTTCATCGGGTGCTTATGCGCTCGCCTCCATTGTTGGAATGCATTTTTAGACAAGATTATCAAAATTTTAATTTTTTATAATTTATCTTACGATCTTCTTATATTTAGCTTCCTATTAATTTTACAATATAATTCATAAGATTTTTATGATCTTCATAATTTTTTTTTATAAAATCAAACGATATTTATCCGATCGTCGATACTGCAAGTCTTTCGATTCTAAGTATTTGTTTTTAGGGACGTTACGTTACAATATGAATTTACAAGTGAACAAATATTGATTGATAACAGCAAGAAGAAGCTCGTGCACGCCAAGCGCAGGGCGTACCTGGAAGAAGCCATATGACCTGCACGCCTCGCCGATCAGCTCGACGATCCGGCGCCTGTCAGGGGAGCCGAGATCAATGACCGGAATGTTGACGTAGCTGACAACTTCGGCGAGCCGTGGCCTTTGGGACTCAGGCCGGATGAAGATCTTTGGCAGGGAGGTGAACGGAGGAGCAGCGGAGAGGAGCGCGTCGGCCATGGGAACGAGGAGGAGAAGAGGAGACGAGAGGGGCTACGGTTGAATGGATGGACGGGGAGGCGGGAAGAAAAAAGCGAAGCAGCGAGTTGACGATCGAGTTGACTGAATTATCATTTTATAAATAATGTTTTTTTTAAAATATATGTTTGTTTTTGTACCTTTTTTATCATGTTTCCATGCATGTAATCTTCTTTGGAAATCACATTCTTATCTCTGTTATAAAGATCAACCTTTTTAGTGGTAAGAGTAAAGCGTGCCTTGTGGCAAAAAATTATTTCTGTTACTCCAAAGATAGAAAGGTTTACTTTGTGAGTTAAAAATATTACAATTTATATAGTATGACATTATACTCTTTGAGGAAAGAATTCATGTTATCTAATTTTTTAATCGTTAGATGTTAGATTTACGATAGATATAAAAAATATATGTAATTTTTTTAATACTAATTATAAATTTAATATTTCATAATTTAAAAGTTAGGTAAAATGATATTACCCACTTAAATAGGTAATACTTTTATTTCTTTCTTAAGGAAGAGTTCAATGAAAGGGTTACCTACTTAATTAGGTAATAATATGTTATCTACTTTTTTAATAGTTAGATATTAAATTTATAGTAAATACAAAAGAAAAAAGAAAAAAATAATATACATTGTGAATTTAATATCATACTATTATTAATTGTATTAATTATTTCTTTATTGCTAAAAAAACAAGTGCACTACTTATACATGTTATATTATTACCATAGAATCTTTTTATATATAGGAAGAATATATAGGATGTAGCTATTTTTACCTTCTTTTAATTAATGTGCATCGATATTTATTTTGCCTATCAATATAATTGCCACTCAATTTAGTACTACATCTTTTTTCTGTATTATTGGAAAAAATGAATGTGAAATATATTTTTAATAATCAAATTTTGGATACACAATTGTGATCTGTTATGAACTTTATTCATTTAAAAAAATATCATCCATATATACATAATTTTAATAATAAACTATAATCATACAATTTGATAATTAAAAAATATTTAACACGGTATCAATACTTGACACAATTATTAGTCCCTTAAATAAATTAAACAAATATTTTGAATTACTCATATAGTTGATTATACAATAAAGAAATCATACACTTGTGTCACTATTTGTTTATTTATTTGTTATTGTATAGAAATGAAGAGACATTTTTGTGCACGTATTTGTTTTATTGTGTCCCGAATAATTTTACATCCCAATCACTTGACAAAATCTAAGTGCACGCGGTTTATTCACGCGTTAAATGATAACACAATCGTGGTCGTCATTTAATAATTAAATCTTGACGTTGGGCACGCACCCGTACGTCTTCAACATATTATGGTCCACAATGTGCTCATCGACATCACACTCATTTATATACATGACAAACACAATTAGTGTGATATTTTATGGAAACCCAACATTTTTGTACACAACTCAACCCCTTATGTATACATAGATTTCAAAAACATTATATTTCTTACATGATATAAATGGGAATAGTACATATATGAGACTAATGTGGATTACGAGCAATCTGATATGTTCCTGTCCAAAAACACTTCGGGCCAGAAGTTGTGTCTCGTGTGATCTAAAAAGCTCGGCCGTTTCCAATATGCATTGAAACTTGAGTGTAAGATATTATACTATCTACTATATATATATATAACATTAACTATTGTTTTTTTGTTTATAAAATTTAATTTCTTAATTATATGTTATAAGACCAATTAAAATTGATTTAGATCTCGAAATGTCGGAGATTGATAAGGTATCGGGGTGCAATTAATAGTACCATCCAATTTGAAATCAGGTGGGACAGGATCGGGCGTGATCTCACGCCAAGTTAAACGCATTATTCGTCAGAAGGTATCCAACCAAATCGAGTCAAGTCTTGCGGTAGGTGTCGTCTACCTCCGGATGACTAGCAAGCGACAGCCTTGAAGTTGACCTTAATTTAAAAACTCCCAAGTCTTTCTTTTCATTTATTTATTTATTTATTCGGTACGTAAATGGAGTGACCAAGTCATGCAATGCCATAATTGGACCCAGGACATACGCATGGCGGAGACTTGACGATACATATACTACACATGCATGCACTTCACCTCATCATATACATGTTAACTGTGACTTCTGCATGAAACTTGATGTTGCATGAAACTTGCGATTCCAGCGATATATAGACCTCTCTCATCATTACGCACGCGCGTTCCACATCAGCCCTAACTACTAGCTAGGAACCACAAGACTTGACCCTTTATTTTTGTGTAAACTATGTAGAAAGAGTTGTCAAGTGAGCATTCTGTCACTCACGTTGCTAGTGAACAATGTGTCTTTGGGAGAGCTTTTCTGAATGTTTTTTTCAAAAAGTACGACTTGCTTTGTAACGTAAGAGTGTTTTGATGATTTTTTTAGTGCTTTGGTTCACAATTTCAATAAAAGACAATTATTTTTATTATTTTCTTGTAAAGGAATATTAACCTTCTGTGACTGAAAGGTTTGTGATTCAAAACATTTGTGCTTTTCTTGACAAATTTAAAGATCTCCCAAATGCAACCTAAGTCATGCATAGGAGGACAACAAAGTGATGATCTAAAATTTAATTTGTTTCATGAGAGAATTTGAGAAGATTCCAACCTGAGATTAATTATAAGTATATATATGTAAATATATACGAGCCAATTACTTACTAATTAATATTAGAATGTATAGCTTGACGATCGAGTAGATAAACGATTAAAATGATATTATGATAGCATCATCTTATGTGTTATTTTGGTTATCAGAGTGGTCATCAAAAGAGCGATAGAATCGCTCTTTACGTTGGCCGGAAGAAGCGCTCCATAGGCCCGATTATCACATGACTGATGCAGCGTGGGCGAAGGCTGCGGAAGATGTGGCAACATGAGTGTAAGAGACGAATGACTGTGGGTTTATAATAGCCCTTATAAGAAGCTTGAGTTAGTGAGCAGAAATGTTTCCATAGCCCCAAATCGCTATTAAACTCCATTTGATTCATTATGTCTTAGCTTGCGATTAATTGCAAGGAAAAATAAAATTATAAATTAATATGCACATCATGCATGAGTACATGTTACGTACATACGTACGCCACGTTAATTCATTAAATGTCTTTTTAATTAGCATGCCAGGTGGGATGATCTGCATATGACCCTCCACATCATATATAGCTACTTCCTTTGCAACTTGATCAAACTTTAATTATATACATGCAGGTGGATGTGAGTACTATAATTGCAAAGATCATATATATATCTTCTTATCGAATAAAAATACTACATGTCAGCATGCTTTCCGGTGATATTATCTTGAATGACGTGGATGTAAACTTCTGAGAAACTTCTCTGTAACGTCATTGGCTTTGTTTGTTCAGCTCTTCTTGTTTATTCATTTATTTATCTTTGTTTTTTTTTTTTTACAATAGCTCCTGCTTCTTTGCAGGATTGACTGAAGAAAGCAAGCAAGCAACTCCTGCTTCTTTGCATGATTGAACTGTGAAGAAAGCAAGCAAGATTGAACTGTATAGCGCTTCATATGCATTCCTTGGTGCAATTCAGATAACTGCTAGGAACCATGACAAGCGTAGAAATCATGCAAGTGATCAACATTGAAAGCTAATTGTCAAACGATCTCTGATGACAGAAAATAGTCAAAATGAACAAAAAAGAGACCCTTTGAACGTTATCATAAATCATAATACATCAATTATCGAAAAAATAAATCATAACACATCAGTTTTTTTTTCTTAGTTTATGTTTCATGTCACCTAATGAGTTGGCTATCTTGCTTAAGGACTTTGCATAACTCTATGACTCGGAGATCGACTTGGTGCTCTAAAAGGAAATAAGAAACTATTATCGGAGACATTCGATTATAAATTTAATAAGCGTAGTTACTGTTTTTCGTCAAATGGTATATATTAAGCTTAGTATCTGATCGAGTGACTGACATGACACCTTGTAGTTTAACTAGCTAATATGGAAAGCTTCGTGGACTTAACGGGGTCAGTGCTTAACTTGATTAGTTGATTCCGTGCTCATTTCGACCTCTTGCATGGTCCGGAGTACATCTAGCAATTAATGGACAAGAAAGCAAAGTTTTTTTTTGTTAACATCATGAAAAATCTTTATATGGCATGAAATGGGAAAAGGGAGCTTACTTAGTATATATGCTAAGTAGGTTTCTGATTTGGATCATCAAATTCAATCTGACGACCCAATCAAATTTACGAATTCAAAATATTTTTAAAAATTAATTTTAAATCATCAAAATCGAATTTAATGATTTAGATCATCTTGGACCTACTTAATAAAACTGCTAACATAAAATATATGATGTGTGTAATAGATTTCAAGAGGGCTGGTGGATAATTAAGTACACCATATGCTCATATATGCATCGGTGCATTCAAAGGAATGGGACAGAAATGAAAGTGATCATGTTGCGTCTTGACTTGACTACTATTACATCTAGTGAAAAATTAAAAGGGATCAACAACAGCCAATCATCTTCAAATGCCGGTGCAAATGGATAGAATTGCGAGAAAAAGAGATGGGGTCGCGCTTTGAGCTTAGGTAATTGAAAGATTTTGAGAATTATCGTTTGGTTTAAATTTAATGGTGTCCAACATTATATATCAATATATGTTTTAAGTAAATATTATGATAAAAGAAACAATGGCTGAAATGATAGTTTTAAGAATCAAACATGAAAGGATTTTGGGATAAAGCCATGCTAATTAATTGTGTTAACTAAATTTATCCGTGAATGCTAACTTTTTTAAGTATGAATTTTTTTTATGTGATATTGAATATGGAGTCGACAAAAGTAGGCTCTCAGTAAAAATTTTTTATCCAACTCTAAATTTTAACAAGATAACAATAATAATTTTAGGAATTGAACCTGACGTCTTTTATTATTTCTAAAATATAAAAAATAAATACTAAGAAAAAAAAAGGAGTCCGGCTATTCCTCTTCCTCAGCACCTTCTCATGCCTCTCCACTTTTTGACGGAAATATCTTGGGAAACTTAAATATAATGATTATAGTTAAATTATATAGTAAACAATATCATAAATTTGTTTCTCTTTTAAATACCGATAATAAAGAATTATAATAAAGATGTGCCATACTCATTGTTATAGTCTAACTATTTGTCATACAATGCATTTTAACTCTTTCTGAATTTAAAGTTTATATGATTTGGGCCAAGACCCCACTTCATACCTGCACGAAAAGAACCTTGAATTCATGTACGAGTAGGCTTTTACTGTGTATGTAATATACTAAATATTCTAATGTTAGTTACGTCGTTCACTCTATTTTTAATCTACGAGAGAATTATTTATCCACTCTATCAAACCATTCCAAGGAGTAAGGACAATCCATCCAAGGGTGGCGGTTCGGTTAACCTACTAGATAATTTATTTAATTAACCATATCAACCTAAAAAAAGATATTCCTTGTTGTCCTATCCGATAAAAAAATGTTAAAAATAATTGGTTAACCAAAAAATTCAATTTGGTTAAACAAAAAATAATAATTCAGTGAATTTATATATTTATCCTGAAATAAAAAATATACTTGTAAAAAATAGTATTACATTCATAAAGATTGAATCATTAAACAATAAATAAAATATATCTTCAAAATAAAATAATGCTAAACTTGATGATAATTTAAAGGAAAAAAAATCAAAGAATAATTAAGACATAAATGTGATTAAACAAAAAAACTACAAATCAATATATATAATAACTTTATAAAATAATATAATTTTTTTTAATTATCAGTTACCATCAATTTTTAACTGAAAATTTGGTTATCATACATAAAAATAGAATAAATTTTTTAATTAATTTATTTTTCATTAATTAAATTTAGCTTAAATCGAATAATTCGATTTAATTAATTGAAAAAAATACAACCCATAAGCAAAATTCTGCCGGCAGCTGGGCGTAAGATTGAGCCCGATATTTGTCTTGGGTTTCGCCCCTACTTAAACTGCTTTGGACCCAATCCTTTTGCAAATGCATGTTAATAGGACTATTTATTATCAATTGTAAATTGATGAACAACTTTATTGCAAATTTAAATAGAACATTAAAATTATGTTTGGGCACTTTATATTTTTTTAAGTTTCAAAAAACTAAAGTAAAACACATTTTAAAAAGTGCCTCACTATATTTTTTTCGTCGTAAAATAATACTTTTTTTTTTCTTATACTTCTAAATAATTAGAATTACAAAAAGAACTTTAGTAATTTATATAAAAAATTGAAAAAAATAGAAATTACTGAGATCGTAGTACAAAAATACTTTACAATATTCCTTTTATCCATAATGTACATCTATTTTGAAAATAATTCATTAATGAAAAAAAAATGATTTATTAACTCAATACTTCACAATTTTGAAGTATCCAAACATGTCCTAAGACAGAGAAATATATACGACGACTATTGGTAAACTTTTTCTTCATTTTAATTCACATTTTTGTCTTTAATAATGAAAAAAAATAAAACTAATCTCTCACCAGTTGAAGGTAGGTATAGCCAAGTTTTATGAAGTTTGGGGGAATACCAATGAAAAATGCTTGATCCCATCCCGAGGACCCCAATTCAAAGATTGGAACAAAAAAAAAATAAAATAATTATATCAATATTATGTTTAAATAGTATTTAAAAGTATTTATTCTTAAATAATATCTATATGGATATTGTGCTATTTTTATAAATATTATCTATTTATAATTTTATCGTTTTTTTTCTGTTGAATCTCTGAAAAACGATCGTGTAGGGACTAATAATTTAATTTCCCCACTCTAAAGATTCTGAGATGGGGGCTGTAGTCGGCAGGATGAAATGGGAAATAATATTTAATTCAGAATTTGACCTGAATAATTTAAAATTATAATTTTAATATAATAAAAAATATTAATTAATATTAAAATTACTTATATGTTAATAGTTTCAAATTGTTTTATCATTAATTTTGTTTATTTTATTTTAGATTATTTTTTATTCATAAGATATATAAAAAAAATTGAGTTCAAAAAATTAATAGTTCAATTCAATGACCTAATTCGATTCAAGCAAAAAATTTTCGAATTGAATTGGATCGGATTTTAACTTTTTTTAGCTTAATCTGAACTAATATTATTATTTTTGAATCAAGTCAAATTTTACCTCAAACCCAATCTGACCGGATTCATTGTCGCCGCTAGTAATAGGAAATGTTGGAACAACTTGTAAGAGATGACATTCATCGAGGAAGCCAACATTTTAATAATATATTTACTTTTAAGACATATAATTTTCATAAAATAAATCCAAAATACATATACTAATATCATATAAAAGTAAATGATCATTACAAAATATATTCTTTCAAATAAAACCGTATAAATAATTTATAATTTTTTAATAATTTTCATTGAAAAAAAATGCTTGAAATTAACAGAAATTTTCCATTTTCTTGTATTAATTTGTAACAAATATTGTCAATGCTAGTTCCAAACTTAAAATTATAAATCCATGGTTCATATATGTATAACACAAATGTAGATGAAAATATACACAATTAAGTTGGAGAATAAACAAAGACGGGAAAAAATTGGAGAAGAAAAATAATTAAACTCTTAGCACCAACTGTTTTGCCTGCTTAATCAAACTTGTCAGAACTTAACTTGGGGTCAAATGAAGCTTAGGTATTTTGATTTTTTGTTTTCTTTATTTTATGTTTGCTAATCAAGAAACTGAATTTTGCTGCAGTGTTAGAAAAATAAATAAAGTTGCGGATGAAATAAGTTTCATTTTGTCCGGTAGAAATTTAAATTATCAGATAGACAAAATAATTTTATTGAAAATGGTTCCTCGTGCTATATTGAGATTTAATCTCAATAAATATAATTTCAGCTCCATGCATCAAATATTTATCAGCTCTCATATGACAATTAGTTAGGATGTGTGTTTATGTAATCATAACATACACTATAACTCCATTTTAATTTACGACCAATCAAATCTAAAAAGATATGTGTTGAAAGCAAATTTCTTTTACACCTTCTGAAATCGAAAACTATGATATCTTCTAAGTAAGTGTTCATCCCGTTAATAAGTTAATAAGTCTCTACTGATAAAGTATTCGACTAACTGTTTAAATTTGTCAAGTTTAATAATGATTAATTAAGGTGAACGTAACAAATAATTTTCCATGCGACACTGAAAACTTCTCAATTAAGTGTATCTCCTGAATAATGATCCAAACATAGTGTGGCATATATGAATCTAATGCGAATGAGACGTGCACCTGCTCAACTACTTCAATAATTGATCCACATGCGCCACTTGTACAACATGTGCCCTTCTTGTCCTACTTGTTATAATACCGATAACTAAGTTAAGCTAATTATAATTAAGTTTACTTAATAAACTTAAGATTGAGAGATTTAATAGTCTCTAATTCAATATTTAGAATCGACAATTTAATTATATTTTTTCTCTATTAAAATATCAAAGTAGTGGAATGCACCGAAAAAGATTATGACAAAAAATTTATTGCATCGGCGTCACTATCACCACTTGTACATAATGACCAGTTGACCAGGCAGTTTTGGTTCTTTGGACCAACATAATTAAATTACATGTGAATAGCAAGGTAACATATATATATATATATTTATATATGTATAAGTTTTGAGATTTCTAGATTCATGAAAAGAGGTGTGTATAATATCTATATAGGGCCTTTTTGTTTGTTTTAATTTCTTACTATCTTTCACATTTTTTGAACTTTTTAATGCAAATCATTGATATTGTAACAAATGTCTACACGATATTTTTACTAAAAGCATATATATATATATATATTATTTAAAAACACTAATTGTATTTTAAAAGAAAACTAGTGAAGAAACGAATAAGAAGAAGACAACTTAAGTCAGAAGTCTTGTTCGATGCTTTGGAAACTGCCAAATATGAGAGCAACCACTTCCGTTTCCTATCTTACTTTTCCATTTATTTTATTTGTTAAATATGAAAATAATTAAAAAATATAATTAATTATTACAAAGTTATTAATCGTTTTCAAACAAAATATAATTAGGATCATTTCTTATTTTCATATTATTTAATTTATTTAAACTTAGAATTAGCATTGTACAATGATAATTCATTATATAATATACGAATATATATATATATAACTATGCTATATAAATAATTAATAGTAACAAATAATAATACTATATCTTATTATAATTATAAATTATCATTATTATTATTATTTAATAGATATCTTTATCACTTGAATCAAACACCAGCCAAACATCTCTTAATTTTTTATAAAATAATTGCATAATATTATTGTTATGACACACATTAATTTTAATTCAAGAACATCAAATTCTTCAATCAGAGGATGCGAAGCAATGGTCGAAGTCTGCCTAGTGCAACTAAATCTGCGTGAAAAATGCTTATAGTAAGTAGATTAATGCAACTAATTAATTATACCTAGAGGTTTGTTTAACTTATTTAAAATAACACGAAAAAAAGGAGCCGAGCCTAAGAAATAAGAACGAGCGTACAGCAAATCACAGTGAATTAGGTGCCAACCACAACCGGCTGACGTCCTACCATTATTATTTATTAAATGCACCTCTCTCTCTCTCTCTCTCTCTCTCTCTCTCTCTCACTCACTCACTCACTCACACTCACTTTATATAAATGGGCAACAACTCCTGCTCTCAGCAGCCTTCTTCTACATATAGAAGCCTAGTTCTGCCACGGCGTCGTCGTCTCCGAGTCCCCAGTCCTATCATGCACACCAGCCACGCGCCCATGCATCGACGGTGAACCTCCGGTCGTCTGAAACGCCTTCCCGGATCGTGATAATGACCACAACATATGGCCATGCATGTTTCCATTGATAAAATGGTGACACACTTGGTCGAGCGCCGGCACCAAGAAGCAGCACATGATTGGTGATACTGATGAACGTTGGAGAAGTAGATCATGGTCTGCCACCCGGGGATGAGGACGCCGATCGATTGCCCTTGTCCGTCCCCATGCAGTCCGCTTCCATAAGCATTCAAACATGGTCGCCCGCCATCGATCCTTGGTGCTGTGACAGGAGCCCAAGTGAGCTACCGGAGCATGCATGCATGTTTGAATGATTCTGGAATTAGAAGATGAAGAGACAAGGGCCTCCTCTGCATCCTCATCCTCATCCCCGAGTGGCATACCATGAGCTGCTTCTCGATCCCATGTCGATCACCAACATGCATGTGCTGGTTCTTGGAGCCGGCGTTGGCCTACCACCTGCATGCGTCCTGTCTGTCACGCACACCGCATAATGTGACCATTACTTGTTAATGAGATGACGACGCCTTTCTTTGGTTCTATTTTCCATTTTTTTTCTTCTTCTTCAAATATATTGTATACATAACAATTAATGTTATATTACTGACTAATTTAGAGAAGGGTGTCCTTAGTGCCACTCATTCTAGACCATTATACTCTTTATTATTTTATAGCAGGAGATGATAACTAAGAGAAGTTGAAAAGTTATCTCTTCTCAAAGCAGCTACCTATTTTTGAATTTTTATTATCAATTTTTTTTCAGCTTTTGATTAGTAAGATCGTATATTTTATTTGATAAAAATAATGTTATACTTTTTTTAACTTTCATGCATAAGAAAATATATATTGAATGCTCTCATGTAAATACATTAATCAAAATATACTTTTAATGCTTGACATATTTTGTAGTTTTTAAATTGTTATATCTTCAAATTTTAATTTTTTAACAACCCTTAATAATTTTATTCTGTTAATTATTTGACCAAATATTTTTTTGAAACTAGTTTAAATTTAATCATCACTACAACATTGTTTCAAACAGTAATTTATTAAAAATTTTCATTTAAACCTGATTAGAAACCATATCGCACAAAATAAGACAAAAATAATAAGAGCTATATCTGCCCTAAAAAAGAGTTATGCAACTTTGTGGCTACTGCGTTATATGTCAAAAAAGAGCTATTTGCTCAATTTACTTTAAAAGTGAAAGATCACGCAATACATTTTTTATATTATCTATTTGATACATAGTTTTCTATTTCTATGCAAGTGAAAACTCAAAAAATTGGATATCAGATTATTACTTAAATCAAACAAAATATATATCATTTGATCCATCAAGCAAAAAAAAATATTAAAACACAAAAAGTGCAATACATTGTGTTTTAGTACTTTAATAGATATAAGGAGTGATGCATCCTACATTTTTATTATGGCTGATAATTAAGTAGTATAAAGATATCATGCATTTCGCTGTATTATATTTCATAGAATGTTTTTAAGAAATATTATATTTCACAAATTATATATATATACATATATATATATATATATATATATATATATATATTAAAAAAAGTAAAAGATGCTTTGGAGAGATCTGTCGCCCAAAAAGCACCGGATTTTGGATTGAGGTGGTAAATAAAAATCCACGGTGCTATATATATTTACACCACAGAGAAGATGATGTTTGATTATACAAAGATCAAAAGAAGAAAAAACATCCCCCAACTTCCGGTAGGATGTTCTTAATTAATGCGTCAAAGTGGCTTGAACATTTCGTTGAGACATTTTATAAGATAAAGTAGTACATTAATTGTAATCAAGTTTAATTGCCAATTAATTAGTAGAGATATCCTCCGAATTGAAAGATGAATTAATAATATCGAGTTTAAGTCTTTGAGTCACTAATTTGATAGGTAAGATTTGAACTCTAGATCTCTAAATGTTAGTCAAAATTACCTATTCACTATATTAGTTAGATACCTATAATAATTTTTAATTTTTAAAAATAAGGATAATTTATCTAACTAGTGTAGTAGATAATAAATTAATGAAGGCCTTCTTATTATTTTATAGTTTTCGATTGTCACATAAACATTCATATATTTTTCCTAGGAACCGACCCAGAAAAAAATTAGGAGATAAAAAATATATAATAATAAATTATAAAAAATGAGAGAGAGCAAGATTTGAACTCTAAATCTCTAAATATTAGTCAAAATTATCTATCTACTACACTAGTTAGATATCTATGATAATTTATTAGCATTTACTTTATTTATTGACTACAATTACTAGTATATATATATATATATATATATATATATATATTATACATCAAAAAGTTTGGGGAGACCAAGACTCCCCGTATTATACGTGGGTCCGCCCTTGATTTGTCCCAACTAATTTACCGTAGTCAACTCATTAAAAATTTTAGATAAAAAAATATTTAATGAGTCAAAATTATATTAATATTTTATTAATCAAATGTGTGAGAGTTAAATATTGATTAAGTTCATAACTCTACAAATTAAACAAAGAGTTACTAACTTTTGTATAAAATTTCATTACCCAACTTTATCAACCAAATATTGCCATACTATTTATTTGAACATGGAAAAAAAAGGGGTCCCAAGACTAAAAAACGCGTACAGCAAGCAAATCACATACGGATGGTTTCCTTGTGGCAACCAAAAACTGGCCTCATTTCATATCTCTCACGTTCTTCTTCTTCTTCTTCTTATTTTTCTTTTCGTGTACACTTCTTTTTTAAGTACAAATCTCTCACGTTCTACACACCCCCACATTACTGCTTATTTTCCTCTTTCCTTCCCCTCTCTCTCTCTCTCTCTCTCTCTCCAAATCCACAAGCATGCAGAGCGTCCACTATATATATAAATGGGCAAAACAAACAAGAGCTCATATGTCTGTCCACATTACCAAATCCTTAGCGCAGTCAAGAACAAAAATAAGGCAAACACTTCAACCTGCAGCTGCCACAGCCATCTGTTTTCATCCATCCATCCCCATGATCCCACTCGTTTGCTTCTGCATAGCCGCGCCGAGGCCGCTGGTGCAGCTACTCAACCTTCTGCACCGCATCCGCCTCCTGCTCTCAGCTGCCTTCTATTACATAGGCCTCGGCGCCGGCGTGACCCCAGTCCTATCACACCACCACGCCCCCACGTCGCCGTCAGCAACACCTTCCCGTATCAAGGCGAAGCTTCGAGTGGTCGAGTTCAGGAGTCCGCAGGCTACGGAGAACGGCCGCCTCGCCGCCGGCGAAGAGGAGTCGGTGTGCGCGTTCTGCCTGGAGGCGCTGCAGACGGGCGACCATGTGAGGGAGCTGGGCAACTGCGGCCACGCGTTCCACAAGCCGTGCATGGATCGGTGGGTGGACTTGGGTCGCGTCACCTGCCCGATGTGCAGGTCGGACCTCTTGCCCAAGGACGAGTCCAAGGGCGCACTTGAGTCCTTGTTGGGTTACCTTTCGGTCAGACGTCACCACAACTTTGAACCATTAAGACCAGTGACCCGAATCAATGTATTCAGATTTGTTTAACTTGGGTCGTTGTGCTGTCGACGTCGAGCAAAGCTCCATTTTTTTTGTTAACTTATTTTTATTAACAGGTCAGGTTAATTAATTATTTGGTTGTATATTGACTTAATTTGTTTAATGGTCAGTGACACTTCTGCAGCGTCAGTAATTGAATTAATATATATTAAACCGATGACCTCTTTTAGTTTGGTATAAACTACTGCTTTTTTTTATTCATGAGATTAACACTAGTCTTTTTTTTTATCCTAACAACCTCATTTTAGTTTTATGTTGTATTATGAAAGTTATATTCTTGTCATCAAGCTAAATAATTGAGATATTTTAAATTTCTGACCTGACTCATAATTAGTTTGATGAGTTGATTATGATCGAGCTGGCAAGGGCCCTTTTCATAATTGATTATTCCAACACTGCAACTTTGAGGTTTAGTTTTTAAGTTGCATCCATCGACTTCAATTTAATAATAATAATAATAATAATAATAATAATAATAATAATAATAATAATAATAATAATAATAATAATAATAATAATAATAAT
>LTAE01001587.1:0-45665 GCA_001647135.1 Pontederia paniculata | reverse complement strand
ATCATCTCGTACGATGCACGAAGATTACTAAAAAAAAGTTAAATAATATAATTTATATAATTAAGTATATATCTTTGAAAATTTCATCGAAATAAAATTAAGGACATTAAATTATAAAAATGCTTAAGATTGAAAAAAAAATATAAAATATTAGGAGAAGAATGTAATAATTGAAATATTTAACGGATCAATACCTAAAAGTATCGACACAAAATATTTAAAATAATAAAATAAATTAAATATTATTGGCTAACTAATTTTTAGAGTTCTCAAATTATATATTTAGCATAAAATGATATAGTTTTTTATTAGATTTTATAATTATATTAAGTTGAAATATTTCACGGATCAATACCTAAAAGTATCACAAAATATTTAAAATAATAAAATAAATTAAATATTATTGGCTAACTAATTTTTAGAGTTCTCAGATTATATATTTAGCATAAAATGATATAGTTTTTTTATTATATTTTATAATTATATTAAATTTATTTAAAAAATAAATAATTTTAAAATATATTGAACATGCCATTTGGCATGAATCTTATTTTAAACATTGACAAACATTCTTTTTTTAATAATCATTTTTCTCATTAATTTTATTAATTTTAATTGTTATTAAAATAATAAATCTAAAATATATTGACCATGTCAATTGGCATGAACCTAAGATATTCTTTTTTTATAAGCATTCTTCTCTTTTTTTGTATCATTAATTTCAAATATGGGATTACAAAATGATCATTCTTCTCTTTTTTATAGTATTAGTTTCAAATGTGAAATTAAAAAACGTAAACATATTATTTATTTATTTTATTATTACATTTTATATATAATATTTATAATATATAAAATAATTAAAAAAATTCCTCTTATTAGCTTTCTCTTCAAGCTTATTATTTA
This sequence comes from Pontederia paniculata, assembly GCA_001647135.1. Classification (NCBI taxonomy): domain Eukaryota; kingdom Viridiplantae; phylum Streptophyta; class Magnoliopsida; order Commelinales; family Pontederiaceae; genus Pontederia; species Pontederia paniculata. Next base: position 44,759 of record LTAE01001587.1, on the reverse strand, counting down.
TAATAACATTCTCGAAAATTTTAATCTCTCCATCTCTTAAAAAAGTAGAGTGTACTAATTTAAATATTTCAGAGATCAATACTTAAAAGTATCGACACAAAATATTTGAAATAATAATATAAATTATATATTATTGACTAACTAATTTTTAGAGTTCTCAAATTATATATTTAGCATAAAATGATATAGTTTTTATTAGTTTGTAATTATATTAAATTTATTTTTAAAAAATAAATAAATTTAAATTATATGAGCATGCCATTTGGCATGAGCCTTATTTTAAAATTTGAAAAATATTATTTTTTATAATCATTCTTCTCATTAATTATATTATTTTTTATTTTTATTAAAATAATAAATTTCAAATATATTGAACATGTCAATTGTTATGAAGCTAAGATATTCATTTTTTTATAATCGTTCTTCTCTTTTTTATATCACTAATTTGAAATGTGGAATTACAACAAGTAAAACTATTATATGTTTATCTTATTGTTACATTATCTATAATATCTATATAACATATAAAATAAATTTAAAAACAAAATATTAACTTTTCTCATATTGACATTATCTTTAATATTGTCTATTTCATTAAAGTTAGGACTCTTTGTAAATAATTATATTTTAAATTTTAATTTATTATGATATATAAGCACTTTTTCTTGAAAATTTTAATACATGTAGATAATTTTAGAGCATGACATTTAATTTTATTTTTTTAATCTCTCTCAAATAATTTTTTTTATAAAAAAAAATTTAATATTAGACACATGTCTTCGTACTAACACGACTTGGCTTCTTCGCATGGCTTCGACCTCTGCTTTTATATATAAAATATGAGATTAGAGAATATGTGGAGCAGATTCTGCTCCACATATATGGAGCACCATCAGATTTGTGATGAAGGACTCAGATCATTACTTTCACTTAAAATGAAGGGCCCACATGTCTTGATCTGAACAATTCATCATAAATCTGATGGTGCTCCATACATGTGGAGCAGAATCTACTCCATATATTCCTTATTCTCATAAAATATAGGAAATAAGGAATATGTGGAGCAGGAATTTGCTCCATATGTATGGACTGTCATCAGATCTATAATGAAGGACTCAGATCAACACATGAGGCCCTTTATTTTAAGTGAAGGTAAAAATCTGAGCCCTTCATTATAAATCTGATGGCAGTCCATACATGTGGAGCTGAATTTGCTCCACATATTCCTTAACCCCTAAAATATGTATATAGAAATAGATATTTGTTTATATAAATATTATTTTCTTATATAACAAACTTTTTTATAAGAGTTCAATGTAGGTGCTCCCTGGTTAAGTAGGGAGCACTATGTTACCTACATCATCAACCGTAGGATGTTAAATCTACGGTGAATATTGAATTTTCTCTCTTCTAAATTAAATCATCATATATTAAAGATCCTACGGTTCAAACCGTAGGTAGCATTGTGCTCCCTACTTAAGTAGGGAACACCTCCATTTTTTTATAATATATCTTTCTAATTATACAGAAATATTTTGATTTCTTTTTCAAACTAATTCATATAGATTATTAGATTACTAAGATTATAAATATCTTATAACATAAATTATAGTATCACGAAAGTTTTAAAGTTTTTTCTAATCTAAATATATAATTATTCTATCTCAAATTATAATATAATCTATAATTTAATTTACTTTCTAACTTCTCAAACTATAATCTAATATCTTACATGTCTTATTGCTACATCTTCTTAACACACCACTTGACTTCTTCTCATTCTCATGACTTCGACCTCTTCTTTTATATTATATATAAAAATTATTAATAATCTGTGTCACAAGTTTAAGATAGATCGCTAATATAATTAGAGAAATATTATTATATTATTTATCTCGATTCCAATTATGATAAAGTACGATAGCTGAACGAATTGAGTAAAAAAAATATTATGTAGATTATCCCATTATTTTCCTCTTTACTCTATTCTATCCACAAGAGCAAAGATCGAGGGACGAGTCTCCGTCACAGATATCTTTTTCTTGCACGTAGATGAATAATAACGTCATGATTCTTTCATGAAAAAGAACGTCGTGATTCTAAGTTCATGGATCAAATTGTATTATAAAAAAAAATTCTCTTAAGGCGTGTGTATCTTTTGGCCCGTTAGATTGGATTTGCATTGTTCATGAATTCTTTTAATCCAACACATTTTCCCAAAGTCACACAGAAGTGTTACAATTTTCTTATTTTAGCATTAACTGTTGCCGGGTCCAACTATTAAAATTTAGGCTGATTTTGATCTTAATCTTATTCCGAACCAAACTAGGACTTTAATTACGATTCCAAAGCTTATTATAGATCAAACCACATAACTAAAGTGGTGAAGGATAGGACATATTGGAAGGAAAGCAAAACAGGTAGGGGTACAACATACAAAATAGCGTGCCATGAAACTGAAATTGATCGCATCCGCTTGTTCGCTTATGAACTAATAATTAAATATCACTCGATGAAATTCAATTAATACATACGTGGATTTTGAAAATTTTCTATTGTAGAATTTCGAGTTTAACTATAGTTAATATTTAAGACTGATATAGACTAGATAATTTAAGAGTCTTACATTGAGTTGGAATAGCACTTAATTTTCTTTTATTATTATATCTACAATTCTTTGCAAAATCCTACGTCCATATTCGGTTATCTTAAATCTTTGTATTATTACTTTATTAAAATTATTAAATTAAATATTTATCAATAATTCTAAAAATTTAAGTCGATAAAAAAAATATTTTTATATTTATATTTTTAATATTTTTATATCGTATATGGACCGTTAATAATTTTGGTCTAATTATAATACAAATAATATCGTTAAATTTTAATATGAATGCAATCATGATTTAAACTTGAATTAAATTTACTATCAACAATTCTAAAAAAATAAATTAATAAGAAAAATAACATAACATGAACTCTACTAATAACACTAATAATTGTACTAATTTTATGAAACATTATGATGCTTTTAAATAATTTGAAAAACCAATTCCCCGTTTCTGTCGACCCCGCCTCACCACTTGTACTAAAAAAACCAAACTCCAGCATATTATACCGTAAATCAAGGGGAAAAAGAACAAGTGAGCATTCCTCCATGAAGTTGCATAGATTAACTGAATCATGGGCTGAGTTAGAGCCGTGAAGCACAAACCAAAACTCAATTTAATATTATCACAATGAAATCTTTTTTTATTAGCTAAAATATAATTATTTTTTCAGCAATATATCGGACGCTGTAGAATTTTAGTACAATTTAAATTACCTGTGAGAAACCGTAATAAACAAGGACATCTCATCACCTCATTGATATGTATGTGGTATATGATTGCATTAAGAGTTCGGATTCTTCTAGTTTTAAGATAACGCCCGCAAAACGTTACATCTGATCATGACAAACTTCTCTGCGAAAGGAAAAGAAAAAGGAGGAACTCTTGTTGCCACTTACCTTTGATAAATTGATGGATTGCACTCCTTATATGATGATCTCAAGAACGGTTAGAAAGCTTACGCACGTAGCTACAACTGCATGCATTCCTTTGCAAGCTATAAATATAACGTCCAATTCAACATTACTCTCCATGCATGCAAGAACAAGCTTCTCTTTGTAGAACGTTGATGCCTATTAGTTTGGGATCAATGGAAGGGAAGCACATCTTTTGCACATTAGCGTTCCTATTTCTTATAGTTTTCCAACATGGAAGTGCTCATAGTATTAATAGTCCTGCAAGCTTCGCCAGGACGAACGGGTTGCACTTCGTAGTGAACGGCCGGCCGTTCTATTCCAATGGTTTCAACTCATATTGGCTCATGTACATGGCGGCGGATCCTGCAGAAAGGCCCAAAGTGTCCTCTACTCTTCAGGAGGCATCAAACCTTGGCTTGAACGTGATCAGGACTTGGGCGTTTAGCGATGGGGGCTACAGACCCTTGCAGTCCTCTCCTGGCTCTTATAACGAGGACATGTTTAAGGTACTCGTATGCATACTATACACCATGATCTGTTCATCTTCATTGGAATTACTGGAGGAAGAGTAGTCGGTCTAATTTTGTTGTCTACTGTTTTGCACTAAAATTTTGATCAGGCCTTAGACTTTGTGATCTCGGAAGCTAAGAAACATGGCGTTTATCTGATACTAAGCCTTGTGAATAACTGGGATGGCTATGGGGGAAAGAAGCAGTATGTGCAATGGGCAAGGGATAGAGGCCAGTACTTGAACTCTGAAGATGACTTCTTTAGAAACGAGGTGGTAAAAGGATACTACAAGAACCATATCAAGGTACGTGCTGAAAAACTAATTAGTAGCCATTATTTTATCTATAGCAGTGGTATTTGTAATTAACCCTCGTTAGCTTATCTCTTGGATCTGGTGTGGTAATTAAATGTTAGGCCATTCTGACGAGGGTTAACACGATAACCGGAGTTGCATACAAGGATGATCCAACTATCTTCGCATGGGAGCTCATGAACGAACTCCGTTGCCAGAGTGATTTATCTGGCAAAACTCTCCAGGTTTTTTCTCATAATTCCATCTGTTTTTTTTTTATTTCATTACAGATCTTCTGGTCCAGTTATTGATGACATAGGTATTGTAATAATACTTGAATGTACTACTACGCATCAGGCATGGATCACTGAGATGGCTGCCCATGTTAAGTCTATCGATGGCAACCACATGCTTGAGATCGGTCTTGAAGGATTTTACGGCGAGTCAGTGCCGGAGAGGAAGCAATACAATCCGGGCTATGAGGTCGGCACAGATTTCATATCTAACAATCAAGTCCAAGGGATCGATTTTGCCACCATTCACGCGTACCCTGATCAATGGTAAATTATATCCTTTTTTTCATCTTGCAGTCATGGTGCATGCATACTTTCAATATATAGTTCATCATTAGGACAAAGCAAGTCGTTATTCAAACCTGAAAGATCGATTCGAACGGTTTAGTTTTATGACAAATCAGAGGGGACATCAAATATGCTTGAACTGAATCCGGTTCATTTTCAAAATTTAAAATAAAATGAAATTAAATTTGGAAAGTCGAGTTATAGTGATTTAATATTGATTAGTGTAATTAATGCAGAATTATGTAATTAGTGCAATATAAAAGGAAAATCGAATCATGCAGTTAAGGAGGACAAATATGAAGAAAGTTAATAAAATAGGAAAGGACTAACTAAAATTGGGAAAAATGAAAAAAATGAAAATACTAATATAGAGAATAAAAGAGGAAAGACCGAAATGAAAATGGAAAGAGGTAAACATAAAATACAAAATAAAATGAAAATATCAATACTAGGGTGTAAAATGTGTCTAGAAAGAAGAAAAAAATAAAATATAAACAAAGATGAAATCACTAATAAAAGAGTGGAATAAAATAAAAAGAGAAAGTGTAAATAAAAAAGAAAATCATTGAAAATAAAGAAAGAAAAAGGTAATTAAACACAAAAACAAAAGTTTTATTTAAATTTTGAAAAAATAAAAATAAAACTTATTTGAATATTATTCTTTTAAAACCATAATAAGTTTTTATTATAATTTATAATTAATATGTTAATATTAAAGTTTCTACCTTCTTACAAAATATTAGTTATAGTATATTTTAAAAAATAATATAATATCACTAGTATTATATAACTAATAATAATAACAATAATTTATCAATCATCATTATATTAAATAAGTATTAATCTTTTGAAACATAATAAATAATATTTTACATTAATATCTAACCAATAATAAATTTTAATAAATTATATAGTATTAATTGTGCTATATATTTTATATTATTATAAATAATATTATTTTAATGAAAATCTAATTCGATTGAGATAACTTGAAATTTTAGTTTCTCTTCAGTGTATCATAAGTTTTTGTTCTTACAATAAATAACATGATCCGCAGGGTTTCTGGCTCGAACGATGAAAGCCAACTTGTTTTCGTGGGTCGCTGGATAGAGTCTCACGCTCAGGACGCCGGAAAAGTGCTCGGGAAGCCGCTCATGCTGACCGAGTTCGGCAAGTCGTCGAGGGCGTCGGGCTACGCCGTGGCGAAGAGGGACGCCTACTACGGCGCCGTCCTCGACGCCATCTACGCGTCGGCGAGGGCAGGAGGGGCGTGCGCAGGAGGGTTGTTGTGGCAGGTCATGGCTCCGGGAATGGAGAACTTTGACGACGGCTACGAGGTGGTGTTTGCGTCGAGCCCCTCGACCACCGCCGTCATCACCCAACAGGCTCGCCGGATGTGGAGCCTCGTCGCCGTTCCGTCCGTGTGAATGGAGCGCAGGGTGGGAGACGACGAAGTACTCGGGGAAACGAAGGCCAAAGTATGCTAAAGTGCATGCATGATATATAATTATATATCGGATTTGCATAGCAAAATATTAATAATTTAAATTGATTATAATAAACAATAGACATACATGCATGATTATGTTGTCAATGGCACTAATCTCGTTCTTATAATTAAAAAATTTATGGTGTTCCACCACTACAACGACAGCACCCGTACCTTCAAGTAAACATTTCAAAGATCAAATATCATTGTTAAATTTATGTTATCCTACTCTAATTGAATTAGTATCGTGATTTAGAATGAAAATAATACAAAATGTTTCAGACTAAGAGCCTGTTTGGCTGCAATATTTGTTAAAATAAATGTTAATTAAAATAATTTAAAATAATAATAATAATAATAATAATAATAATAATAATAATAATAATAATAATAATAATAATAATAATAATAATAATAATAATAATAATATGAATAAAAGAGTAATATATTTAATTAAAATTAATATGCCAACAACTTAAAAAATAAGTAAAAAAAATCTATCTAATCATTTATAAGTATATTTTTTATTTATCATGATTTTTTTCTAAAATTTATCTATAAATAATTTTAATCTACTTATAAAGTAAGTCAAATAGGTTCTAAATATCGAACTTCAATGTTTTATATTCTCCGTTGAAGAATTAGTACCATGGAAGAAACAATACGATCATTTTTTATTACTTCTTTAATAATAGTTAGTTAGTTCAACTAGACGATCTCAAAATCAAATACTCAAATATCCACCATTAACAGAGTTTAAAACCTATAAACTCTTCATCTCAGAGGACTAATCATCTTGAATACTAAAGTTAAAAAACAATAATCCCTACGTGTCGGTACATATTTTTTATCGGATAGTTGATAAATTTGTCCCCATGATGATTGGGTTTTGATCTGAGTTTCTTATTGGCTTGATATGTTGATGTTTGTTGTCGTTTCTAGGAGGAATAACAAGGGTTTAGAGTTTTAATTGGACTACCATTGAAATTTATTTTTGCTTTTTACAGACAAAAATTACTTTTAGTTAGACACTTTAGCCCGCTTTAGCCTTTTACTTGGACCTCGGCCCGTGCAGCAAGTTTTCGTGAAGAAAACGGAAAATTATGACTCCATTTTTAGGTTAATTGAGGTTAAAAGGGATGCATAATAATTTATTATGCACCCATATGATATATTATCTGGATCATTAATTTGAAAATTAATGATTTAAATATTATCTAATTAAAATTAAATAAAATTTGAGTCATTAATTTTAAAATTAATGATTCAGATTATGTGGGTATGGCATAGAGTACATAGCAAATTATTATGCACTTTTATTTTTTATATTTTATTTTTGGTGGAAGTCAAAATCAAATTCTAATCCGTCAAGATATCTTTAGGCATGTTTAATGTTGTAACTTTTTTTTACTTCAACATTAGATATTAAACTTAGTTTATGATGAAAATGTAATGGCTCTATACAAGAGAAATTTGACTCTGTATTTAAATTCTTGTTTCAGATTGATGTGATAGGCCCAGGGAAATTGAACCTCACAAGAAAGAAATATAGATATAAGAAAAAAATCGTGGTGTATAAATTTGATGTACAACAAATTTAGAACTGATTTATCCAATGATTGTTTTGTTGAATTTATTTTATTACTTAAATAATAATTTAATCATTATAATTATATTATCGAATGGTCTTTATAAAAACATTTTTATAAAATTGATTAGTTCAACAAACATAATTTATTTTTTTATCCTCAAATCCTATTTTAAATAATTTAATTTGTGATTTATGATTCGAATCAAGCTTATTAAATTCTTAAGTTAAAAATTTAGATTCCCAAAATAAACTAAATCGACATAAAATCTTTTATGAACATAAATTTTAAGATTCTAATAATAAAATTCATATGAATTACCCGACTTCTCATATTATATATAAAATTAATTTAAAAATTAAAGTATTTATCTTGATATTTAAGAATATTTTTTTTAAAAAAAGTAGTCATTAAGTTGAAATAATGATGCCTTATATATATATTTGGATATTTCTTTGATGCTCACAATATATTAGATATTTATAAGTTATTTTGTGTATAATTTTGTTGACTTTACAAAGGTATAAATATAGTCCAAATGTAAAAGTTAAATAGTTAACACAATCATCATGAATTTACATGATCTATAGTGTCATGCCCCGAACCCGACGCCCGAAGTGCAGCAAGGGGTGTTTCGACCTTTCACTAATTCAAATTCAAATTCAAGACACAACGGTTAGAAATAATTCTAACTCTAGGTTTTTTCAAAAATTTCGGCATGACATTTGTTTAAAATTGGTCCATGCGACATATACAAACAATTAATATGGGCCAAACCCGAATCATATAAGCAAAATAGAACTAAAATGAAATAAAGTAGGGTCAGATGTCCCAACATGGAGTTCACAATATTTCGATAACAATGATAACATATAAACGGGCACAATAGGTAAAATTCTATGGATATGATAAGAATGGACAAAAATATGTAATCTAAAACTCTCCAGACTCTCATATACACACAATCTTAATTATTATTCTCTTTTTAAGCCCGGTGAGCATGCAAGAGGTCTAAAGTCTCAATCCTTGAGGAGTATCTCCTCCTCCTAACCTACAAAACAACAATAATACGAGGGGTGAACATATATGGCTCAATGAGTGAAATAAATGGATCCATAAAATATTTAAACCACCCGAAAATAAATTCATCGGAAACACACGATCAAAAGTATATCATACATAGCTTCATATAATTAAAGTACTTGCAATCAATGCAGGAGTTAAAACATACTATGTATGATCTGATCTAAGTGTCATGACACCTCGCCATCCGCGATCACATATCCATCCCGTCACGGCTGATGACCACCTCGACCCCGCGAGCCGTCGCTCGCCCCCACGTGGGCATCACACCATCACCACGATTAGTTCCCTCGATCACGCAGGTCGTCACCCGCCACGAGTATGAACTATCGTCATCAACGCATAGGTTGATCATCTTGACCCCGCGAGCTATAGCTCGCCCCCACGAGGGAGAGCTACCGTCATCATCATCATCATCAACAACACCTCACTCCATGTATCACGCAGGTCGTCACCCGCCACGAGTATGAACTATCGTCATCAACGCATAGGTTGATCATCTTGACCCCGCGAGCTATAGCTCGCCCCCACGAGGGAGAGCTACCGTCATCATCATCATCATCAACAACACCTCACTCCATGTGAGCTACCATGCATGAGATATACATATATATCATGATAGTATTCAAAATAATACTAGGAGTTAACACTTGAGTCAATCATTCAGGATTTACTACTACACAAGCATAAAAGCTTTCAAATCTCAGCATACGAGAAATCAAACTTAAATCCTGAAATCTCAAGCACAAGAAATCCATATGGAATCCAATCGAAAACCGAAGCCGACATATCATGACAATAACCCAAAAGATCATCACATCATCAACATAATCAATCAAGTGAGCTAAAAAAATTAATATAATGAACCACGACGATATGTTGTTGTTCTAGGTTTATGGAAAGTCCCACTCACCTCGGATACGCTCGACCTCGTCAGGTCCTCCGCGTCCGAGCGAATCAGTCAGTCGAGAACCTAATCATTATCCGATTATATTCTATTAGTTCACTTATATATATGATCATGCATTTAATTTATACATTTCCAATTTGGTCTCGACATCAAATCGATCATGGTAGGTTTATTATAAATTTCAGATTTTCAAACAATCATCCAAATAGTTCATACATCAAGATTCGATTAATCTACCTATACCTCATGGATGTAATTATGGTCAAGTAAAATGATCATTCTTCTAAATCACTTATGAATCAATTCAATATATACATTCATATAGGATCCTTTCCAACTTCCGGACAACAATTATATAAATCACAACTATATCTAATCAACTACTTGTGCATATCTATATAAACACTTATATGCATACGACCCTGTTTTAGCTTGATACTTCACATTAAACATTCCGATTCAGATTAACTCATCATATTAATCATAACAATTCAAATTGATTATTCAACAACTATTCCAGTTTTCTTCCATCTGATTCCATCTTGAGATGACACAAATCTATACTTAATCAACATCTAACTGCATATGAGGAACCTTCATTTACATATCCATAATAATATAATATCCTTGACACAACATCAAGTAATTTCCAATAGGAGCTAAATATACTTAATCAGATAATTAACTCAGCATAATTATCATAGATCAAATTAATAGATATGCATAAAGATTCAACTGCTAAGTCTGCATACTTACCATAAATCATATCGATAGGGCAGATTATTTAACATAATCAAGGTTGACTAATCAACAACTCATCATACTATAATCCATGTCATTCCTATATCTTATGGTTCATTTCAGCTTAGAATGTCACTAATCCCCTAATTACTTTTCACTTATCAACATTATACATCTATGTTTATACATGTAAACACATAGTCGTTAACTGCTCACCGAAACTAGAAGAAGAGGAAGATCATATCCGTAGTCGCCCATGCCGATTCAAATGGTGTCGTATCTGCAGAGGGCGATGACGTGATGAGGCCAAAAATCAGAACAAGTAAAAACGACGGTGAATCACTACTCAAAATAAGTAGGCGGCTCACCGCTAGTATCAATTGTATCGCACGTCCATCCTCTCTCCCAAATCCGACGTCGTCGTATCGTGTACACGAAGCCGATGCTGCCATTAAACAAAGGTGAGGTCAGCGCTCACGTCTACTTGCATTTACAGCTAGAGAGATCAGATTCTCACCATCGATCGATTAGTTAGGTGAGTTATAGCCGACGAGCTACCAAAATGTCGAAATCACGGAGTAGTAGAATAGTTGCACAGATACATCAACGAAAATCGATTCAAAACCCATCAAAATATCATCCATAACCCACTAAGGTGATGCCATAACTCACCGGTGACGAATGATGGTGAGATAAACTTTGGCGACGAAAACCCCTTTTTTCGTCAGAAACTTCAAGCCCCTCGTTCTCTTCCCATGGTGCACGAAAAGTCCTCAAATTGGAGCCGGTGGCTTTGTCTCGTCGAGAGCTACGCGGTAGTATATAATTTGTACACTTTTTGTGGTCGGACGACGACATGGCAGCAGCCGAAAGTGGCGGCGGTGGTGCTGATCGCGTGGGTAAGAAAAGAACGGGAGGGAGAGAGAGGAAAGAGAGAGAGAATGGAGAGAAAGGTTTTCTCTTTTTTTTGTTGTTTTTTTTGGGCCCCTTTTTGTGATGGGCCGTTTCATAGAGTCTCTTACGGTGCTACGGATCATGAGGGCTGGTAGAGTTTCGGGCTACCAGGAAGGTTTGCGAGTCTCGGCGTGCACATTGATCCTGCTGCATTAAAGATAGATAAGCCGCTTATAAATTTTGTCTAGTTGTATAGTTAATTCTACAACATAACATGCATCTTGGATTTTGTGGTATTATCATGTCAGCATTGGTCGTTGTATCAAGCTGAGAGGTGAATCATACCTTGTTCAGCTTTGAGTTTTTCATAAAACAAATGATTCCATTTTGCTTTTGATATTCGGCTTCGTAGTACAAGATTGAAGGATGTATTGATACTTATTATAGACAAGAAAATGTTCAAAAGAGAACAAAGCAGTGAGACACTCTTTCCTTTAAATAGTAAAATGCTTTCGCTCATGTAAGCTGGACTACTATCTACTGATTATCTTATGTTATGATCTCCAATATTGTGCTCACTATGTAATAACTAAAAAAACAAGATTAATGGCCCAATGGCCTATTACACCTAATCCCATGACTAAAGGACCAAAACCCTCACAACTAAACCCTACCTAACCCCATATAAAAGCCTCCAAACTAGTCAATTTTCTCATTTCTCTCCAGCATCTTTTCTCTCTTCGCCTCCCTCTCATCCTCTCCATAGATTAGGTTTGGAGCTCCAACTCTCTCCCATGATGGTAGCTCTTCAAGGGTGATTTGAAGGAGAGAAAGAGGACTACAAAGGTATGGAGAAGAAGATTTAGAGACTTTTAGATGATGAAGAAGAAGTAGAAACAAGGATTTAAAAGAGAAGAAGAAAATAATTTTAGATCTAAAACTCTAAGGTATGTAGAAGAATCTATTTATCCACCCAATTGCATTTAGCATTGTTTCTCACTTGAATCAATGTTATTCCATCAAGAACTATGATTCTTGCAGTGGAATGAGGAGAAGGGTATTATGTAGGTTTGTATGTATAATTAGGAGAATGTGGGAATTGTCCTTTTGCTCTTATGACATTGATTATTGAATGAATTGTGTTGGTATTATTGTGTTTATTTTTATGGATTAAAATTGATTGCACTGAACCTTAAAACCTAAAAATTTTGATAGGTTTGTATGCACACATGTATATTTAATCCGTTTCATATTGAAACCCTAACTCTTGTTATGAAAAACCGCAATTTCTGTCATACTTTGAATCATAGGGTTACCATTGAGAGATTGAGTGTTAAATTTATAACTTTATTATTCTAGAACCATCATTCATAATGTGTATGCGATTGGGATTGATGGAGAAGAATAAAGCTAACGAAATCCTAACCATGACACTTGGCTACGATAGCCAAGTGCCGATACGTTGATCCATAACCATGGCCATGAGGCCATAGCGCGGGCCATGGGGCCGTAGCGATGGTCCTTGGACCGTAGCGCACACTTGAGGCTTGAGGTCGTAGCATTTTTTCCTTAATTGTAGCGACTAGTAGAGCCTGTAGCGTATCTATTTCCTATTAATTTCTTTTGAACTAGCACAATTTCTGACTACGATTGCGCTACGATCCAGCCATATTGAACATCTCTCGACCGTAGCGAAACATCTCCAACCCGTAGCGCACCATTTATCACCCGTAGCGAGCCAAATTGATCGTAGTGACTCTAATTATGAACATATACACTCATTTGATTATTTGCTTATATTACTTATTTAATTGAATTATCTTTCATGGAAAATATGTATTTGTGCTCTCTTTCCTATCTGATTATATTTGTTATCTTGTGGATTGTATTCCATGTTCTAGTGTGTATGAAACCTTGTTAATTATTGAAATTAAGTTAGAAATCATGCTCATATAATGAAAACCCTTATTTGATGATTGAACCAAAGATAAAAATCGAATTACATTCTCAACCGCAAATAGAATTAAATCGCTTGATTGAAAATAGCTCAAAGAACCTTGACTCCCTCGTGTTACTCGGATAGATTGTCTGACTTATTTATTGATTGATTGATGATCTTAAACGTGAGGTTGTGTACAGAGGAAACACATGGGTGTATATGATCACCTGGGTTTAAGTAGCTCATATGGCCGACGTGCATGTCAACTTCGAAGCAAGATAGAATAATAATACCACTACTTGATTGATGATTGAAATATATATTGAACCATTGAACATATGTCTAAAAAATAATAATCAAATTGGACATGAATTTATTGATCGAATTGAATTGTATCGAATTAAGCATTAATGTAAAATAATATTATTTATTGCATGTCTATTTTGATATTGAGATTGATAAGATTGAATCGAATTGATAATTGACAATGTTATGCCATAATATTACTAATGACCTTGTCACTATTGATATTGAATTGAAAATGGATATTTGATAATATTTAATTGAGTATGATCATTAATTAAATTATCCATATATTGATATCCTTATAATTGTGTGTTTGATTATATCGTCCCTCGCAGGATGGTGTCATACTCTACGTACTCTAACTAGAAGATTCTTCCTTGCACTCTGGATTCATGCATGTGATCAAGAATGACCTTTGGTGGTGGTTTCCTCATGACGAATGTTGCACATGTTAGATTGTATCGAGTCTGCTATCTTGTGTTTATGTTATTAAGCCATGGTGTCAAAAAGTATGTTAGTCTTTAGTGTTAATGTCATTAACCTATGTTAAACCATTGATTTGTTACGTGGCCTCTATGTTGAGATTCAACATGGATCATTGATATGTATTTGGATTATTGAAGTATTGGATATTGAGTCCTTTATTTATATTTTATATCATGTTAGGTTGTATCGAGTCTGCTATTTTGTGTTTATGTTATTAAGTCATGGTGTCAAAAAATATGTTAGTCTTTAGGTTTAATGTCATTAACTTATGTTAAACCATTGATCTATTATGTGGCCTTTATGTTGGGGTTCACCATAGATCATTGATATGTATTTGGATTATTGAGGTATTAGATATCGAGTCCTTTATGATTCATTTATATTTTATATTTTATATTTTATATAGAAGTTTTCGCTACTAGATTAGATTATGTTCTTAATTGTTAGAGGATTATATAATAATTTTTTAAATTACTTCTGCTATTAGATGGTAGATTGATATATATGATTATTATATTTCCGCTTCATTATATATATAATGGCCATTGTACATCGAGCATCGTAGCGCACTCGAGTCCTTGCCCTAATAATAGAAGAAAAAAATTAATTATTAAGGTGGCGATTTGGGGGCGTTATACGCACTTTTTCTTATTTAGTTCAGGCCTATACCATGGAGTTGGAAGGTGATGTAGCAAAACTCAAAGAGAAAAATCAAGAAGTTGAGAAGAAACATGTTATACGATTTTGTATATCTAACATAGTGATGCAACTCATTCTGAAATTCATTTATGCACTTTCAAAATGAGTTGTTTGTACTTCTCCATGACCATCATGCTAGTGAATTACTTGCCAATTTCTTCTTGGGTATGAATTTCTTTCTTAATTCTTTAACTAAAGTAGCACGAAATCACATTTGAGGATTACATATCAATTTTGCCTTCTCTTATATGTTATCATTTGTAATGTGCTTTCGTAGGATATCACTACGCCAAGTCTTTTTATGCTATTTCAGTTTGATTACCCTATTTGAGTGTGTAATCATCAATGACAAGTGTCAAATTTGTTTTGATTATATCATGTAGCTTAGACTGCATACTGAGGATCAAAAGAAGTTGGACTTTTGCACTTTCATGTAGTCTGATTTTTATACATCTTCTATAGGAAATCTAATGATATATTCTATGAGGCACCAGTTTGCCGATTGTATTCATACACCTTTGCTGATTTATAAGTAAATATGATAGCTCTTTGACATAACATACTATTTGCATTTTGCAGGGTGAAATGATAGAGATGCAGAAGAATAAGGTAATTGCAAATTGCAACTTCAGACCAATTACCTATTATCTTTTCGAAGCTCTTACTATTTGACCTTGGTACATATAATTAAGGTCGGGTATGATCTAGATAGAAGATTTTAGATTCTCAGTTGAGTTATGCCTGGGTTAGATGCTATTTGATGACTGATATGCCAAATATTTTTTTCTCATTTCTCTTATATCTTCTTTCAGTTGAAGGTAAGCTCTTGAACTAAATACCCTTATATTAGACTATAATATCAATGTGGAAGCTTCTTAATGGTCGAAAATGACTTCAGTTATATCAACCATGAAATTTGGGTTTTCTCATTTATCTTCTATTTCGAGAAAAAAATAGCTTTTTTGGTAAAAAGATTTTAGCCTATTTAGAGGCTAATACTTTTTTAATCCTTTGTTTCCTCGAAGAGTTTCCAAATTCCTTTTATGTGCAAGAGTTATATTTTTTTTATGTATATCTCCTTGCTAACCATGTTCTTGATTGATGATATTATGTATAGGCATATTGTAAGATATACATCATTCTTAGTTGATTAAAACATAATGATATTTATAATTGTATGAAGAACCATTTTTACCTTGCTTATGTCTAACTTAACAAGTGCATCAGAGAGAAAAAGAAAAAGAAAAAGAAAACATAGTTCTTTTCATGTTACAAAGGATAGCCCATTGATGTAGCACAAAGAAAGATAAATAAAAAAAATAAAGATGCACCTTGATTTCCACTGGTGAGACAAAATCTTAAACTTCTATGATATGAATTATCATTTGGTTTCTGCACATTCAATTTAAGAGTTGATTGGTGAAAAATCAGTTTAGTTACTCCAGGTTGTTTTATGCTTGGCATGGCATGCCACATAAACTTAAGATTGTGTGTGAAAATCAAGTATAGGTTGTCGATAAGATTCTTTTCACCTTTTCATGCATTCTTTCAGGAGTAAAATCTTCCCTGGCCAGTTATGTTCTTTGTGTTCTCTGCCTTTCCTCATCTGGATGATATTTCATCTACTGCAATTACATCTGAAAACATGTTTAATGCTTGAAAACAAGTCCTCGAGATGATGAATCAACAGAGTGCACCTAAGAAACATCGCTTGAGGAGGACACAAATAGGTTTGTGGTAAACCCAGGCGTGCACATTAGTAGCTTAACATATTTTAGTTGAAGAATAGCTGTGTATATAGTAGGGTATTGTATCTCATGTTGTAAATCATGTCGCAAAATGACATTTGCAGACGAAGCCTCCAAAGTCCCATCTGCCCTTCCTATTCTTTTTCACCATTTTCTTTTTTTGAAGATAAACTTTTAGATTACTCCAATGTTCATCCTGCTTTTCACTTCTTGTGTAATACATGATCTTATATTGTAAGGCAAAATTGTGAAAATCTGGGTCCGACGATTAAGATCTTTTGAAATAGAATATGATTATATACTGATCTTACTAATCCAAAATTTTCTCTTGCATTGTCAGTATGCACAAAGACCCGTCCGAGTTTAGTTTAAACCAGAACGGAGGTGGAGGCTCCCACCTAACCCATATTGGGTCTTGGAGGGGGATGTCCCTCAGGAGAGTGGTGATTGAAATATTCTTCAGAATAAGCCCTTGCTCTATACCACACAACAGAGATGAGAAACCAATTGGAGTTAAAAGTAATATCATTTCTAAGATTCCATAACCCCCAAAGACAATAGGCTATTATAGATAAAATTCTATTTTTGGAGTGAGGAGTGAGGTTACTGCCTTCTAGAAGCCAATCACCTTGATACCATTGCACAATCCTTCAATTGATGAGGTGTGCCCCTCTATTGTCATTACCAGAGGACCATAGAAATTTCTTGGACTATTTTTCCATTAGTTCAATGGTTGTATTAGAGATTTATATAGAGCTGAGTGAGTAGACAAGAATTGTGTTAAGGACAGATTTGATCAGTGTAGTTCTACCAGTATGAGTAAGTGTCTTCATTTTCCACCTAGTTAGCTTTGTGGACATCTTATTAGTAATGTAGCTTTGATCCTTGGAGGTTGGGTACTTGTATGAAATGAGTACCCCTAGATAAGTGAAAGAAAATTTTCCAATGGTTATGTTCAGTATCTCTTTAATCTGGTTTCTTCTAATTATATTGAATTTGGGTGGAAGAAAAATTTTTGATTTGTTATAATTAATCTTCTGATTAGTCAGTTTTTTATAAGTTGTGAGTATATCAATTAAGCACTTGCAGTTTGATCTAGTTGCAGCCATAGAGATTAATATGTCATCAGCAAAAAGCAGATGACTCAGTGAGAAATTATTTATTTGAAAAGGGATGAGTCTGTCAGCAGTTTCTTTTTGTATCATTAGTGAAGTAAAGATTTGAGATACTATTATAAACAGATAGGGAGAGATGAGATCTCCTTGTCTTATACCTTTATGAGCCTGGAATGCATGTGTTCTGACCCCATTAATGCAACAAGCGAAAGTTGGTGAGATGATACATGTTTTGATCCATTCTATAAATCTTATGGAGAATTTCATGAGTTGACGTACAATGATAATGACATCCCATGATCGAAGATATTTTTTCCTACCATTTTTCATAGAATGTGCAATTAAAATAGTATTCTGAATGCTTATATTAGGAACATATGCAACTTGAAATTAACC
Source organism: Pontederia paniculata (assembly GCA_001647135.1). Classification (NCBI taxonomy): domain Eukaryota; kingdom Viridiplantae; phylum Streptophyta; class Magnoliopsida; order Commelinales; family Pontederiaceae; genus Pontederia; species Pontederia paniculata. The sequence continues at coordinate 26,455 of LTAE01001587.1, read as the reverse complement.
AATGATGGAATTCAACACAAGTTTAAGTCTACTGACTATAAGTTTAATTATAAGTCTGTAGAGCGCATTGCATAGAGCAATTGACCTGTAGTGAGTGATTGCCTTAGGTGTTATTAGGACAACCATCTTTTAAGCATTCTAACTGACTGCAAGCAAAATCAGCTTGAACTATATGATGTAAGCATTCTAAGTGACTGCAAGCAAATCATCGTGAACTGCTCGGAGTTGACACACACAATTAGCATGAAACCATCATCGTTTGATGTTGCAAGTTCGTTTTTTTAAGTCCGAGATGTAGAGCATTAAAGGTTGAATTTTCTTTCAATCTTTTATTTGTGTGGTGTTATTTTTTAAATCTATAGTTTGGTGTTACTGAAATTGTAATATTACTCTTTGCTGCTAGTTTTTTTTTTCTCTCAAGGGGCAAGGTATATCATTTTGGTATGAGTAGTGGGCCCTATCGAAATCTTATTAATCGAAATCAACTAAACATTACATTATACCTCCTTCTTTTTTATTTAAGAATATATATATATATATATATATATATATATATATATATATAAAGTAAAGGTTAAGATTTGACGAAAAGCATTACAGATACGGAGTTTAAAATTTAGTGGTTTGACATTTTATACCTCTTCTTTTTTATTTAAGAATCTTTATTTAATTTCAAAATATCATTTGCTGTATTTAATTGCTAACATTTCACAAGTAGAGTTTATATTTTTTTATTGATTAATGTTACAATATATATACGGTAACATATTTTTGCCACATTATAGTCTCCCGCATAAAGTGAGAACTTCACCTTGTTTTTTAAAATAGGACTTGATCTTACTTTTTAAGTCAGGCTCACACAACTCTAGACAATGAAGTGAAGCTACACTTTATATGTGAAATATTTGAAAAATAACATAAGCTAGTTATATTCTACAATAAATTAATATATGATGCATATATAAACGTAATATTTTATTTATTCATGTCGTTTTATAGTTATGAATTATGTTAACTCTTATATTTGTTAGACGTTTTCTTAATTCACAATCAAACCACTATCCGTCTATTAAATTATTAATAACTGATTAAAATCTGAACTTTGTCGAAAAGAGATTAAGACGCATGTTTTCTAATTTGTTTAACTTTTCTTTTGGTATTATTTATTATTTAACACTATTTGTATGATTCACGGCTTTAGAAGTATATTGACTTTTTTCCTTTGAGAAATACATCTTTTTTTCATATCTTTTTGGGTGGTGGTGGTGGTTAGGATGGGATAGAAAAAAAAAAAATTTGGTAAACCAGTCTAATACGCATCAATCACAAGGTGTTGCGGGATTGCAGTAAAATAGTGTGTTAAATTAAATATGTTATCTTAAAATCAAGAAAAAATATTTTTATATTTATAATTTTAAGGTTAGAACAACTAATATTCACCGTGCAATCAATGTTATATTAGATCCAAAACTTTTTTTTGACTGAACTAGAAGTACGGAAAGACTCATTCTCATATATAGACTGGTGACAAATTTGATCTATTTCAAAATTTTATATATTTATTATTAAATAAGAAAATTAATTTTAATATGAGTAATGTCAAATTTAATTTTAAAGATTGTTATGTTTCATTACAAAATATTTCTCAATTTTTTTATTTATCTAAAAGTATTTATATATATTTACATCACTAAGATTTTAACTATATGCAAAATAACTTATAAAATAATTTTATAAGTTGAACAGAAAACTTATATTCTATTAAAGAAATCCCAACTTATTTATATTTTTTCTTACTATTCTGCGAGTAAAGTGCAGAATAAATCATAACCGATCTATATTTTTTTTTATCATAATTGCACCTGCATATTATTTCTAGCTGACATAGTGTTTACTTTGAACATAGGGACACATCGAAATCATAAACTTACGTAAAAATCTATTTGTGTTCACCAATTCGTATTATCATTAGTACTTAAAAATATTTTATGAACGTATTTTTTTTTTGTCACGTTCTTTGTCTTTGAAATTATTGGATTAAATAATTTATCACTCGAATTAGAAAGAGATTGATGAGAAAAATATGTAATTAATAGTGCTGATTCATCAGAAGAATTGTGCGTGAGAGAGAGAGAGAGAAATAGCGAGAAAAGGAACCATGATGCGTGCAGGCAATTGCAATTGCTTATGAAAACGAAAGCATCACACCAACCGAAAGTGTTTGTAGTGTGCTAATTTGATATTCTCAGTTTTTCTTCTAAACTCATCGATTTGTAAAACTATTATTATCTAACTAATTTAATATTCGAAATTTTAGAAATTAAATATAAGCCTATTATATTTCACTGATCCGACTCTTAGAATATACAAATAAAAGTGGATTTGATATTTCAAGTTTAACAGTAGGAATATCAGGAGGAAATATGGTATTGTATAATTTTAATCGAATAAATTAAATATTAATATTATAAAATTTAGCTTTTAATCATTTTCACGTTCAGTTTACAAATCATCCTCCAAAAAGAAAATACCGACAAAACGGTGGCGAGATCACAATGAGAATAATTTATGTCCCTGGTCGGTGCTGTTCGGCCTAAACAAGTGCAATGCATCATTCATGATATATAATATGGCGACCTCTTAATTTTCAAGAAAAAAAATATGGCGACAAATTGGAAACCGATTAAACGTGGTAACGTGTCACAAATTGGACTACTAGCCGTCACTTACTTTTCCATGACGACCGTATACTCAAATAGTTGTCATAAATTGTGGACCAAGCATCGGCTAATACATTAAACATTAGCACAAACTTTTTGTCCTACACAAAAAATATTACACTTAAAATTTACTTAAACAAAAAAAAAACATTTATTACTCCATTTTAATATTTATTGATGATAAACGTCGTTGCATTTTCTTCAATATTTATGAACAAAAAACAAAGTAATACATTTTATTAGATGCAGGGTCAGAGTCACAATCTAATTTTTTCAATGTACAAATATATATATATATATATATATATATATATTAAATAATAAAAAAATAATATAATTATTTAAATGGATAAATAATTTTAATTAACTCTTACTAATATTTTTTTATTAATAATATACATTTATATACTTCGCTCCTCTTAAATTTCAATAATTCATTTATATATTTTTTGATCCTCTTAATTTTTTATCCTAAGTTCATTCCTGATTAAATGATGAAACATATATTAAAAATATATTACATATTATGTATTTGATTCTGATATTTCACTTGCCTCTCTTAAATCATTCCAATTACCTATATAGAGTTCTTTTGTTATTTTTTATATTTTTATTTATATTACTTTTCTTCTTTATTATTATCATTTAAAAAAAGGTAAACATATACGTTTAGTATAAGAAATGCTAGGATTATTACTAAAAATCACATCTTTTATCTTTAACGTGTTAGAAAGAAATAGCAGTCCAGTTCATAATAAACTTTTTGCGCTAAACTTGTGATTAATTAGCTTAATAACACATAAATGTTTACATATATTAGCTATTTATTATAAATATTACAAATTGTTAATAAAAGCATAGTAAATTTATATAGAATTTGTTCTTGCAGACCCGGAAGTACTAACAAAAAATTACCAAGATTTATTCATATATATTTTATTGAATTGAAGTTTGACGCGAAAAATAGCTTAATCTATAACGTTTTTTTTCATATTTTTCATGTGCATTTATAAAAAAAGAATGTTATAAAACGAATATATAAAGAAAATATTATTTCTGAATATGTTTCATAATATGATTTGTAAATTTTGTTTATCTGTTCGAAATTCTCGATGTCCAAAATATTAACATCTAATTAATTCGAAGTCGAAAAAAAATAAAATAATATTCTTCTAATTAAATTAATAACTCTGAAACTAAAAGTTTCAAATATACACATACTTCGATATATTCAAAGTTAGAGCTGTGGCTCATCTTTGATGACAAAAGTTTGCATGTACATGCACTCAAATATTTACATTATGAAAAAAAATCAAACACAAGAAAGGGTATTAAAATTTAAAATAACAGAAAAAACAGAGAGAGATGAGTTTATGCATGTCTGTGTGAGGTGGCAATGTAAATTCATGTATTATTGAAAATTTTAAAAATGATAGTCATTAAACATATATTTTCCTAGAAGTTTATATAGTTTTGAGAAAATGTAATAAGCTATGGGTGATTTTGCTCGTAAAATTATATGTAAACCTACTTTTAGTTTGTTCATCTTTCCTTATACGGATGCAATTCGTAAATTTTATCCGTTGACGGATTTTGTTTTTTAGAATACACAATCATTTTGAAATATTTAAGAAACTACGGTTTGAACCGATTATATTGATAAACAATAATATTTGGTTGGAGCCAATGCTTTTTCCTCAATTTTTTTTCTTAGACTTTGTCATCTTCAGATTCATGCATCTTGCTTTTAGGGGTACTAATATTTTATAGTTTTCCTTATTATTTTGGTACAATATATATTATGTATCTATTAATTATGATAATGACTACTATACATGAGTATAATCTTCTCAATTATGTAACAATATGTATTATAATAATATAATAATTTATGTTACATCATATATTTTTTAAGCATATTGTATTATTTATATTACTAATTTATAATATTATTTTGTTATTTTATTGCAATTTGGTTTCCAAAATCCATGAAATAAAAATCACAACAGTGATTAAAAAGCTGTAACTCTGTAACATATATGTAAAGGTATGCAAAGTTTATGTAATTTTGATGATTAAGCATGATAACATACATGTATTTTTATTCTGGAGAAAAGGTAACAAATATAATGCTCAGATATAAATTAAAAATAAAAAAATAAATGCCAATTGAAATTAGAATCTAATTGATAAATATCTAAAATTGTCATGACTTAATTAATATAATATGAATAAAATATTAGTGACTTGAAGGAACCTATCTTTATAAAAAAAGAATTACCAACATCACAATCACTCTTTTTTTTTAAATACATTTTACATGTGATTCGTTACATACTATGGATATTATTTATTGTAATAAAATAGAAGAAAAAAAAAACTAAGTGGCAATCCCACTTATTAGATTGGTGATGATGCTGACAGAGGCGACGATATTTTAAAGGGCCAACAGCATGACCACAAAAGCACCATGTGGCAGCCGAACAACCCAAATGCAGAGGATCCAAGCAACCGTCGCCTGCCACGTCGCGAATCCCGCCACCAATCGCATCTCTCCACACATACAAAATTAATCCGACAGACACCAACAGGCAACACCCCCAAATCCACTCCTTCTCCTCTCAAACTGCAAAGTGAGCAAAGAAATCTAATGGATCAACCTCATCGGATTGCTCTGCTTCCTTCCAAACCCACCCACCACCTCCACACACTTCCCTCATAAAATCTACTCTCTTCGCTCCTCACCACCACTTCCTCTCCTCCTTCTTCGCCACTGTCACCTTCATCCCTCCTCCCCTTTCCCAATGTGACCACTGTGCACGCCATATATATATATATATATATATATATATAATTCAGCTTCTTAGTAGTAGCCAGTTCCACACGTTCTTGTCAAAGCTCAACCAGCCATGGCGCTCCTGTACAGCAACCTCTTCGCCTTAGTTCCAAAGCGCCAATTACCAGCCTTGAGCAGCAGCAGCAGCAGCAGCAGCAGTGGTTGGAGCAGTCCTGCCGAGGAGTCGTCGAGCTCTGCAGCTCCGAACTTCTGGAGTTCTAGCGGCAGGCGCAGGAAGAGGAGGAGCAGGAGAATTGTGGCTTCTGGCGCCGGGGGGACTGCTGCTGCTCCGGAAAAGGAGGCTGCTCCGTCGACGTCGGCAGGGGAGCGTAAGCTTCGGATTCTGGTGGCCGGCGGCGGGATTGGCGGGCTGGTGTTCGCGCTCGCGGCGAAGAACAAGGGGTTCGAGGTCATGGTCTTCGAGAAGGACTTGAGCGCGGTCCGCGGGGAGGGGCAGTACCGGGGGCCGATTCAGATACAGAGCAATGCGCTCGCGGCGCTGGAGGCCATCGATTTGCAGGTCGCCGAGGAGGTGATGGCCGCCGGGTGCATCACCGGTGATCGGATTAATGGACTGGTCGATGGGGTCTCCGGAACCTGGTAATTATACGCTCTTTTTCCATATTTCCTTGTGCTAATCTATTGGCATATGAGTTGTCAAATTGGTAGATGTGCAGCTTTTACTGTCGCATTTACATTAATTATATACCTCTGTTGAGATGACACTTCAACTCTTTTTTTATATGTACAAGAAGTCAACTTCCATTGTCGTAGATATCATTCGACAGCATTTGTTATTTGACCTCTCAGATTCTGTGAATTGAACGTTGACCTCTTGACATGACTGTCGTTTCAGAACTTTTGTTACTTCCCCCCTTTTTGTCATGATTCAAGGCTTCTGGCTAATTCAGATGAAAGAATTTTCCCCCGACCCTGCAAATCCAACTTCTCAAACATGTTCATTATCTTTTAGTTAATCGGTTACTCATCTTCTCTCCTCTCTTGTGTGGGTTTTGACTGACCTTAATCTAAATCATCAAATAGGTTCTCAATCATCAACTTAGATTCTGTAATCCGGGTTCCTCAGGTCATCTTCTCAACATAAGGCTATTGAGTTTGGCCATCATTAGTTGGATGATAACATTCTATATGGTAACTTTTTAATAGGCAGATCACACTTAATGTCCTTTGCATATATTGGTATGCACTGACATGCAAACTAGACATAAAATAGGAGTGAATTAGTCTTCTTTGATATTAGTGACAAAACATTATGTGGTAAGTGAATATACCAATATGGTTGCTTCATTCTATTGCAAAGTGGAATTTGCAGCAATTACAGGCACATGGAACTTTTGCTCTGATATCACATGTAACATTCTTGCCTATCAAGATATTGTATGCTTTGGGCATAGTTGCATTCTTGTGCTTCCTGAGTTATTGCAGTGCCCAATTCAAATTTTGACAATATTGATTGTTGTTGAGATTGATTCTGCATTGTTCTATGCTATGATGTTTTCATGAACACCAATCAGCTTACGAGATACTGGGCATGTGGTATATCAGTGCAGCCTGATACAAATCAACATCTAGACAAACTGTTGTATGCCACGAAATCACATTTATGACATGAGTAGCATATATCTGCATGTAATCTTATATATAAACTAGGGCCAACAAGCTAATTAAGCACATGACAGATGTGGAAATTAAAACAAAATATCTAGCAAAACTCAGTTATGAAGTCTACATGTAGTCAAAACATGTGAACCATAGAACTCTTTTGATACATAACCAATGGTGTCCCGTTGACATTCAGGTACATCAAATTTGATACATTTACTCCTGCAGCAGATCGGGGATTGCCAGTAACCAGAGTTATTAGTCGGATGACTTTACAACAAATATTGGCCCGCGCGGTTGGTGATGATATTATTATGAATGAAAGTAATGTTGTTAATTTCACGAATAACGGTGACAAGGTTAGATTCTTCATTAGATTGAAGCTTTGTTTAAATGGAGAATTTTCATTCATTATTCTTTTATTCGCTAGTTTGTAATACTTTATAGTCATGATGCAGGTTACAGTGACACTTGAGAATGGTCAGCAATTTGAAGGTGATCTTTTAGTTGGAGCAGATGGAATATGGTCAAAGGTGTGATTCTGTTTTAGCACATATGGTAACAATTAGACAGTAACTTTTTCAAGAACAAGATTTCACTTCAATTTGCAGGTGCGTCAAATCCTCTTTGGACCCACGGACGCATGGTATTCAGGTTATACCTGCTATACTGGTATTGCTGATTTTGTACCTCCGGATATTGAAACTGTTGGGTATGCAAAAATGCTGTCAAAGTTTTTTTTTGAGAGGAAAATGCTGTCAAAGTTGATTGTTTCTTCTTTAAGTTATTTTTATGCATAGTATATTTTCCATGAAAACACAGAAGAATTCTGATTCAATTATTCATTCAGAAATTCTATAGTTGTTCACTGGCATTCTTATGCACTGTGATTACTGTGTGCAGATATAGAGTATTTCTTGGTCACAAGCAGTATTTTGTCTCTTCAGATGTTGGTGCTGGAAAAATGCAATGGTATGCCTTTCACAAAGAACCTCCTGGTGGCACTGATCCTCCAAATGGTAGATATTCTGTACTGTCATTTTACCTCAAGACTGTATTTGAGGGTGCCAATTTTACTGAAAGTTGTTAAATAACTAGAGGAGATTAAAAAAAAGTATATAACCAAAATGATCACAGTCCTGTAGATCATATTCATTCAACATGCAAGGCTTAGAAGAATAAAGAAACTTGTAACCTTCATTGTAGATAACACAAGTTCACTTGTCCCAAAAGTAAACTTGATGCTAGTCTCTGCACCCATAATTTGGAGTAAAAGAAACATGACTGTCAGTTTAACATCTAGTTGAAAGTTATTGAACATTTGCAGGCAAGAAAGAGAGGCTGCTCAAGATATTCAATGGTTGGTCTGATAATGTTATAGACTTGATGCTCGCAACTGACGAGGAAGCAATTCTCCGTCGTGATATCTATGATCGCGTGCCAATCCTCGGATGGGGAAGAGGTCGTGTGACTTTGCTTGGTGATTCAGTTCATGCTATGCAGCCAAATCTTGGTCAGGGAGGTTGTATGGCTATTGAGGTATTGTCCATGTGTTCTATAATATCAGTGTGCAGATCATAAGCTATAATATTGAACTATATATTAAAATAAGTTTTGTCATGAGAAATATCCATCTGCGCAATAGATACATTTAACACGAATAAATATAGTGACATCACTTCAAGATCTTTGTCATTCTTCAGTTATGTTTTTCTTTATCCAGGATAGCTATCAACTTGCTCTAGAACTTGAGAAAGCATGGAAACAGAGTATTGAAACTGGAAAATCCATGGATATGACATCTGCACTGAAGTGGTATGTTGATCCAATGACTATTCAATGTGAACATCTGATTGTTTGAGAAGTGTGGTCTGTTTCGCAACAGATACATTTGGTCAATCAAACTTATTTTTACCATTTCTGTTCTAGTTATGAGAGCGAAAGATGGCTTCGTGTTACAATAATTTACGGAATGGCAAGAATGGCAGCAAATATGGCGTCTACTTACCGCCCGTATTTGGGTGTCGGACTTGGACCATTGTCGGTACGATCTTAGTACATTTGTGAGCATCGTAATATTTAAAGATCATCCATATCTATTTCAACATTGACGCGTCCTCTCCATTTTAGTTTTTGACCAAATATCGGATACCGCATCCTGGAAGAGTTGGTGGGAGATTTCTTATTAAATTTGTCATGCCACTGATGTTGAGCTGGGTATTAGGTGGTAACAGGTAAAAGTTTCTGAAACCAAAATATATTATTTTTTTCATGCTCTTGAGACTGTTTATATGACTTGAGGATCTTCTGAATTGAGTTCTACGCAACATGTATGTCAGCTGCCTATTTATGAATCTTGTCCTAGTTCATTTAGACTTTTGTATGTCGGTAAGATTGAACATAGAGGTATTTGTTTGTGTTCTGCGCAACATGTATGTCAGCTGCCTATTTCACTTAGAACAGGATCAAGTAAATCTGAAAACATACAGCCATTCTAACTTGTATCTCCATAAACAATGTGTTCTGCGCAACATGTATGTCAGCTGCCTATTTCTGAATCTTGTCCTAGTTCATTTAGACTTTTGTATGTCGGTAAGATTGAACATAGAGGTATTTGTTAGTGTTCTTTTTCTCTCATCCAACCTCCAATTGAATGAAATGACTAGTAATTAAACTTTTTTGGTGTCAGTGTTCTGAAGTTTCAATCTTGCCAAATTCAATAAAAACAGCCTATAAACTTGCTTCACACATATGGATGCTTAGTGACTTTATGCATTTAAGCTCATTTTTTTTGTTTTTCTTTAAATTTCATTGCATTGTTACATTAGGTTGCGAGTCATTATCCAGTGTTAATGCATCAATTTTGTGTCTGCAGCGGAAAGCTAGCTGGTAGGTCCCTAAGCTGCCGCCTGACTGACAAGGTGAAGCAAATATAATAAGCAAAAAACAGCTTCCTCGCATTGTGAATTCCACTTTTATATTTATATGGCACCATCTAAATGATATTATAATTCAGGCAAATGACCAGCTGAAGAGATGGTTCGAAGATGATGATGCGATGGAGCAAGCTCTCGGTGGAGAGTATGAACTTCTTCTTAGTGGATATTGTTCTTGGTTCAGAATTCATTTTGTTAAGTTCATTTTATTATTTTAGTTATTTTGTTCCACCCTCACCTTCCAGGTGGTACCTCTTGCCCTCGGGAGCTGGAAACAGTAGTTTAATAAGACCCATTCATTTGGCTAAAGATATGCGTAAACCAATCACCATTGGGTAATATCCTCATGCTGTCCCTTGTTCTTTTATTTCTGACTTAAGTTGCTGGAATAAATTGACATTGGCAATTGATGAATAAATTGGCAGAAATAATGTAAATAATGACGCGGAAGGAGTTTCAGTTGCAGTTCCTTCGCCACAGGTTGGTGCCTCCGCAAAGCTCATTTTCCTTGTATCAGTGGAATATGATTTTTAAAAGCATATAATTGGGATCTGAATAATCCTATAAAAAGAAACTTTGGTATTACAAACTTTTACCTTTAATACATGATTGAAATGTGATGAGCAATGTATAGTCCTCCATAAAAGAAGATTTCACGAGTTACCATGTACAGCAAACCTCTCTTGTTGCCTTACTTCCAAATTTCAAGTCAAATTACATATTTGATTCTATTATTGTATAGTGTGTAAACATGTTAGTCACTATCCTATACAAGACAACAGGACTATTTGCATTTTATATTACACAAGTTTGTGACTGAAATTGAATATTTTTTTGTTCTCAATTTCATTCATCTGAATTCAGAATAAGATTTGCAAGTATGAAAATATCATATCTCATTTACAAGAAAATTAAAATATGATCTGTCAGTTGGTTTATCCTTCCCTTCCTAACTTTTGGATATACTTGTGTGCATGTGTGCCTTATCAGGTATCTGAGAACCATGCTCGTATAAGTTGCAAGGACAATTTCTTCTATTTAACTGATCTGCAGAGCCAGCATGGTACCTGGATTTCGAAGTAAGTAACATGGATATGCCACCACCATTGTCTCATTTAGAATAAGAATAACAAGGTGGAGTTACATCAGTTGTTCTTTACCTCTTATTCATCAGCAATGAAGGGAGACGACAACAAGTGCCGCCGAATTCACCTGTTCGTATCCATCCATCTGATATTATTGAACTCGGAACTGATAAACAGGTGATTCGCAATACCCAACTTTTAAATCTTTATTAGTTGTTCCTTTTCATGCACCATATATTGATCTCTTGCTCATGGAGGTAATTAGCATTATAAATAACATTTTGCTTCAACTATCATATTATGTTCCAGGTCATTTTTCGCGTAAAGGTGATAAACACGAATCCAGAAGCATCGGCAAATGGAGGCCAGCAAATCCTGCAGGCAGTGTAATTACAGGCAACCAAAGATTCTGTGATCCCTGTCACTCAATGTACAGTATGTTGTTTGCACACATTTGTATAGCTTAATTGATAAACTGGAAGAGAAATCAGGTAGGAACGAATCGCCAATTCATCCGAGTTGTCATTATTCTATAGAAAAGAAATGAATAGGTAGAAGAAAACTATGAGCTTACTTCTGTCTTTTTGACAAATGCGATCCCTTTTTCCAATGTACTTTTTAGCGCATACATTATATTGCTTCTGATATGAGATTTGTCCACTGGAGCAGTAATTCTTTGAACCCTACAAAAGTTGCCGTGGTTATATTTATTGTTTTTGCAACATGCTGGAAGTTGGACTTCCAAAATGATCCATTAATTTGTTTTCTGCAAGGACTCGATGCACTTGAAGTAACCTTTTCGGCATTTGAACTAGTCAGCGAAACAGTCAGCTGTTTTAACTTCGTTCTTCAATTTTTTTGATATGAGAGGAGAGTACACCACATCTATATATACTGCCTTCATAATGTGCATTCTTAATTATACTAAACATTAGCTGTGCCTTTGCGACTTTTCGGTTTAAGCTTCATTATTACATAAAAATCACAAGAGAAAAATTATTAGGAATCAATTAAGATGAAAGCTGCCAAGTATTCATTCAGACATGCATCACTACACCACAAAAAAAAGTTGATGGAAGCTGAGTACAGCTTAGCAACAGTGGTCCATTCCATCCATGAACCATTTAGCGAAGCAAGCGTCCCATCTTTGACAAGTAACAGAAATGCCGGATGTGGAGAAGCTCCACCTTCATGTCCCCCAAATGGAGGTGCCTCCACAGACACCGGGGCAGGTCCACTGCCCCTTAAGAGCAAAGGCAGAAACTTCTCCATCTGATCAGAGGCCAGGGCCAAATTAAGATGCTATGCACAGAACCTTTCCATGCTGTGATGCGTCTCTTCTGCTGTTCCATGCTGTGATATAATGCATGAGAAAAATGAACAGCAATGAGATGAGGGAGCATGTTTCTGTCTTCAGAAGTGAGGGCAATGCAGATCTATGTGACCCTACTGACCATGCCTTTAATTAATGATTAGTCATCCCCACGACTAATTTAAGTACGAAGTCAACAGCGCAGAGGTCAATGATTAATATAAGCGCCCGTCTTAATTAGTTTATTAATTGGATGTTAAATTAGTGCCTCTTGTTATTTGTCGTCCTTGCTGTTTGAGCTAGTCAAACTTATATACACTTCAGTTTATATACAGAGAAGGCACAAAGTGTTGCATTGGCTCTTGGAATTGAAAGCCATTTTGGTAAAAATGAATCCACCATCTTGATATCGCCATCTTTGTTCTAGTTGACTTTATTCTTGTAAAAAGCCTTTGCCAATTATTTTCATGATTTTAATGATAGAGAATTATTAAAAGCTATTTTAAGATTTCAAGATTCTATTAAATCAATCACGTATTGGCATGCGTAGTTGTCAGTAGATGTATTCATATATATATGAAGGTTAGCTCGTTAAGAGTGATCGTTTAGGTCTTGTTTGGATTAAGATATTAGGGAGAATAAAGTGAAGAAATTATAAAAGTTTGAGTAAAAAAATTATAAAAGTTATATGGAGTTTGGAGGGGTGAGTCACACCTCCAAATTTCAAATATTTCATTTCACCAAATTGGTGGAATTAGAAGGAATGAAACTTTTAAAACTATCTTTTTAAATAACTTTCTAAAATTATATCATAATTTATTTAAAATAATATGCTTCCTTATATTATTTTGATTTATGATAGAAAAATATTTGACTTGAGTTTATTTATTGGTTTAATTTTTTTTATCTTATTTTATAATTATTTAATACTTATATTTGTTTAAATTTTATTCATTACATTTATTTTTCCTCGGACTAATTTTTTGTCATAATATTTAAAATCTACTGAATGTCATCAAAATATTTTTTTAAATTAGTTCTTTTTATTGAATTTGAGATAAATAATTATTTTTATGATCATTTTTACTTTAGCATCTTAAAGTATTGTCATTTGAATAATATTTTTATTTATGTAATAATAATATTTTTTTTATTTTTTATATTTATCTATCATTTTTGATCCTTTTTATATTTATTTCAAAAAAATAAAAAAGATAAAAATATTGTGAAAGAAACAAAATACATTGAAAGAAAAATAATACTAAATATAAGAAAAAAAATATAAAGAGATATAAATAATAATAAATATATAAATATTATAATAAATTAAATAAATAATAATATTATTATATTTATTAAGGGTCTAGTAATATATAATAAAGGATATAAATGACTTTTATTTAAATTATTTAAATATATCATGATTTAATTTAATCCATCCACCACTATAAAAGTTTATCCAAACATGAGTTTAAAAATAATTTACCAGACTCCACCACCTCACCCTATACTCCACCATCTCATACCACCCCTCAATTAGTTAGTTTTCAAATAAAACCTTAAATTCCGACGGAGGTTTTATTATAAATTAATTTTTTTAGTGATTGACGTGTAATAAATTGAACTAAACCAAAAATAATAATAACTGTTATTAAAATATAAATATAAAGATAATTATTCTTTTGAATAATTTGAAATTATATATAAGAAGCTCGTACTCTCCTTATTAATAGAGGAATAGGATCCACACCATGGATTTCCATGTATGTGGATGGTTTTTGCTTTATATTGGAGTTTGATGCACGTCTTCATATATACGTTTTTTGTTTTCTGATTCGGGAGGTGTCTTCATACGTATAGTTGATCACATGGACTTTTAATTGATCTCTCCGTTCATTTTATCGGTTACACCTCCCCCTCACATACGATTGACTCGATGCTAATTATATTATATTATGATAAAAGCTGCTTCGAGTTTATTATTACTACGAGTGTTTATAGATAAAATAATAGATTGGATATATAAGTTTTATTGCCAGTTACTATAATGTTATCTTTCAGTAAAATAATTGATCAATCTCGTACGGGATGCTGAGTACCTTGAATAAATGAAAGTAAATCCCATTAGTCGTGGTGTACATGTACACTATGATTAAAGTACGAGGTACTTAATCAAGTTCGATTGACACGAATCATTATTAGATTTGTGCTTTGAGTTGAGAGATCAAGAGTTAATAATTTCAAGTTCGAATCTTGAAATCGCTAATTTAATTAGATAGCTCTGAACATCATAGATTTATCGAATGTCTAAAAAGGTACAAGAGGTTTATAATGATGTTATTTTTTTCCATTAATTTTTTTAGTTATAGGTCATTGAATATGAAAAATATAAGTGCTATGTGATATGCATACTCATGCAGTAATTAACGGCTAAAATGTGTATTGCATATTAAGACAAAATATACAACGTATATGTATCTTTTAGTCGAGGAAGGTATATATATTTTAATAATTCATAAAGTAGAATGCATTCATAGCTAAAAAAAAGTGGCATGTATAGTTTGATCATTGAATATATATTAATTTATAATAATATTCTTTGACGGTCATGTCCATGTGCACATTTCTTTAAGATTATAAAAATGCTTCATTTTATGATTTTGTTGAAAGGGAAAAAAAGAGAGGACATTCATAGTATTTCGAACATCGGTTTTCTATTACCAAATTGTCTTTGTGACCCGAACCAAATTGTAATTTTCATAAATAATAATGGATTTGTCAATTTTTTTAGGTGATGATTTTATAGTTATATTCTTATACTATTTCAATGAAACTAAAAGAAAAGTTTAACATGCAATATAGTTGAAGCCAAGTATATGTCAACAAAAGGTCAAAAACAAATATGAAGATAAACTTTAAAGCATACAACGCTGTTTGCACCAAAGGAAGATAGTGTTTGGCTAAATTAAAAAAGAAGAGAGTTCGATACTATTTCAAGTTTCAACATGTCTACATAAACCTCCGAATAAAAAGAAGAGAGATCGATATGAACCAAATCATATTAATCGAGAATAATGTTCTTAACCTTAGATGATAAATTGTGGCGTCTATCTCCACTTCACCCCTCTCTAATTAAGCTACAAATCATTAGAATGTGTCCTTTTCAACTTTAATCATTTTCTTATGTTTTCTCTTTTTACAAAATTAGGCACTTGAGAGTTATGATTTTTAAAAGGAAAAGAAAGCCAAAATGTCATACAGAATCGAGACCAGGAGATAACAAAATGGGAAAGAAGTTGCATCAATTCTTCCAACAATTTTGAGGCACCAATTTACACATCAATGATTTAAGTCTGCATATATAACACAATGATTGAGTGCCGTGATAGCTGTAAATATAAATAAAAGATTCTAAAAAATGAAATAAAAAACTAACTGGGGTGAGATAGGATAAATGTTATGTTTTTTGGTACAGAAATATATTATTATATTAACCTAAGTGGCTAAGTTCCTTTTGCCAAGCAACCGCGGCCGTCATTTGGAATAGGGTTCTGGCTAGCTATTATGAGTTGAGTCAGACCTAGATTTCTGAGAGGACTTCCCCAACGACACGACCTCTGGATCGTTGGGAGCCCCCGCCTCCATCTTGGTTCAAATTAAATTCGGATGGTTCATTTGCGAATGCAAATGAGGCGGGGGGTGCATGCTATATTATGAGGACTAACAACTTTTTCGTATGTGCAGGAGCTAACTAGAGACAATTCAATTCTATTCTAGAAGCGGAGGCGTGGAGTATGTGACTCGGCCTAAGTCGTTGCCGACAACTAGGAATAAGCAAGCTTATTGTCGAATTAGACTCTTCCTCTGTGGTAGCCATCATCAATAGAACAAACCCCTGTCCATGGCGGTTGAAAAGCATCGTAGCAGATATTTGGATGTTCATCACTGATTTTGAACTTTTTTTGTGTAAACATATTAGACGTAGTGCCAATATAGCTGCTGATTACCTTGCTTCTTTTGGTCGTAAATCGCATAGCGATTCTTTTTGGAAGGAAAATCCTCCTCCGGGTATCCTCGGACTTTTGTATTCAGACTCTTTAAGAACTCCTTCTAATTAATGCATTTTCATTAAAAAAAGTTCCTTTTGCTGGGCGATTGCCTTTGAACATCGACGGAGCCGTCGACTTTTTTATGTGAAAGAGATCGAACAAAGAGAACTACAAGATAACTCAAATCCTAGTGAATTTCTATATGAAATACAAAAAGATAGAGTAAATCCTTATTTTCAAGAAATTTATATATATATATATATATATATATATCAGTTACTGTTTATTTTCAATAAAAGATCTAGCTAAGGGAAATATGTTGTCAATAGTAAGAATCCATGTACAAGGGAGTAGGGGAGGAGGTTTTAGGGTTGTTGGAGGCTACAATTGTTGTATACTGACTCGAACTATTCTTAGCTTCAGTTTATAGTTTTTCAACTCAGTGTCAGGTAGAAAACCCATAAAAAAATTATGCTCAATTTGTGAGCAATAAAATAAATGAATGCTCATGTTATTGTCTTTAGAATTGTAATCCTACAAAAGCATGCTTTAGGGTTTGGAGTAAAGAGATATAATATTGTTAAACTATTAACGATAAAAATCATAAAATTGTAATTTAAAAAATAATTAGCTGATCAAGTATTTTTTTTGGGCACCCGCTCGGGCTCCTCGTGTCTTATGCTACTAGCACTTGACTAATTCGGAGTCGAGACAAAGAGCAAAACAAAATTTCTCATGTCAAATTAATGACTCTGATATTCAAACTCGGGACTGTTAGCTCCCTCGTTTCTCAACTCAAGGCACAACTCTATTATTCAGGTGTGTCAACTAAACTTGGTTAGCTGATCAATATTTTTTTAACTAAGAATTAAGAAAAAAAGAACCTAAGTTGCATGGGGATGCAATTCCAGGATTGATCCCAAGGTGGTATGATAAGTCTTATATGGGTCTATTTGATATAAGAATTAGGATGATAGGAATAAGGGTGATATATTATTGTGTAAAGAACAAGAGTAAAATATTTTAGGAGTATTCTCGTGATGTGTTTGGTTTACTAATTATTATACTAATGATGAGAATTAGATAGTGTTTGGTTGAAACGAGAACAAGATAATAAATTTAATATTTTTTATTATATATTATATTAAATTATATTATGTGTTTATTTAATTTATTACTTATATTAAAATAAATAAATAATCATAATATATTATAATGATTGAGTACATAATTTTAAATAATGATAAAAAATATTATTGCTACAATTACTTTAATTACGTAAATCAGCATATCTCCTATAACTTATAATTAGTGTTTGTTTTATTTTTAATAAAACATTAACTACTAAATAATTATGATATTGTAGTAATTAACTAATACTTGCAAATACAAGCTAATTAGTATTTCATACTACTATTTTTAATAATATATTGTTATCCAATAATTATGATAATGAAAAATAATTAGTACTTAAAATAATATTTATAGTATTATATTTTTTATACTTACACTTTTGTGTAAAAGTTAATAAACACTAAATATTTATTAATTATAAATGATTATAGATTTATTAAGATATAATAATTGAATAAAACTTTTTTTTAAAAAAAGAGAAGCACATTTTGTTCTTACTTTTGTAACAAAAATGAATACTTTTACGTATTACGAGGTGGTTTTAAAAATTGACAAGAACAACTTGTGGAAGCAAGAACAAGATGATTATTCTCACATTATTTTTGTACCAGAGAGTCCCTCTATGGTAATGGGCTTTCTTTGGTTTGCATGATATGATGCGATGACCTCGATCACCTGTACATATATTATTAAAACTTTAATCTCCACGCCCTCCCACGCGCTCAATATTGCTGCCACCACTTTTATTATTATTATTATTATTATTATTATTATTATTATTATTATTATTATTATTACTATTATTATTATTACTATTATTATTATTATTATTATTATTATTATTATTATTATACCTCAAAACTTAGTGATTAAGCATTTTAAACACTAGTATATTATATTCTTTCATCAATTTATTAAATATAATCAATCAACAATGATAATACATCAATTAAGGTATAAAAAAATATAATTATAATATACACAACTAGTAGTAAACTAATATAACAATTTTAAATTATGATTCCAAATACATATTCCAAATAGCATTTCAATTAGTATTTTCTTATAATTTAATTTCCAACCCGAGGAACATAATACCTAATATTATAAAAAATATAATATCTAATATTATAAAAAGAAAGTCTCTATCCATATGCCACAAGTAATCACAAAGATCAATACATGGGAGGTCTTTTCTCATGAAAAACTTGTGTGAACAATATAATAATGATTATAGATAATTTATATTAGAATAAACAAAGTATTTATTTCTTAAAATAATCAATATAACAATAAAATGATATGTATCTAGATAGATTAATGACATAACATCATTAATTAATTGGTAGTTCGCTGAAGCATTATGGACATGGATAATCGATATAAATAACGATAACAATCAATAGTCAAATATTTATCTTTTAACATTAATCAATGGAATAACATTGTCGAGTGATCAATAATTCGATAGGATACAATAAAATCAATGGGAGTAATCAATAATTCAATATTATTTCTTTAATAACGATGATCATAGAAGAATATTATCAAGTAATCGGTAGTTCAATATTATTTTATTTCACATGTGATAATATAACATAATAAATCATGGAACATTTCATGTGAATTACATGGAGCAATGAGGTACTATAAGATAAGTCAATGATCATCATAGTTTTTATCAAATAAGTCAATAAAACAGTTACACCAAAAATGATAAAATAACAAAAATCGATAAACAATAATAAACATTGAGTCATTATTCAGTAATTCATTGATATTATTTGTTTGAAGTTAATAATCATCAATAATTATTGTGTCAATATTCGATAATCATTTGACATTATTGCTTTGATAGCAATAGTAATATAACAATATTCTTTCTTTGATAGCAATAATTACATATCAATATTATTTCTTTCTTTGATAGCGATGGCAATTAGAAGTTGATGTTTCAACTTAAATTATATTTATTTATATTAATAAGAGTATTTAGTTTTATAGGGTATGTTATGAAAATAATACAATCATATATTGGTAGGTCAGCGGTAGATCAAACTATGACATATGTCCTCTTCTTAGGAAAATATGTATCACACACCTTGTGTGAAATTCGTTTTGTTGTACAATGTAGAGAGTTCGCACAACAAGAATAATGACGACATCGTATTTCATTCACGGTTGTATAGTTTCATTGTATTGTCTTCAATTACACCATTTATCCCCATCGGTAATCAATAATACTAATCTTCAATGCATAAGTATAACATGACATCACACATATTTTGATTTTTATTATTCAACTCATTAGATATGTTTATTCGATATCAAGAGTCACATTTGGCATGATTCATCATTTAGATTATGAGAAAGTGTAGACCACTACAAAAATAATTAAGTTAAGTGATCCTATATAAGATCATAAATGGGATCAAGTTCTTTATCATTGAATCAAATTTTGATAAAGATCATTAATGATCCATGAGGGAGAGTATGACACTTAAAAATAATTATATAATTTACATAAACAAAAAAGATGGCTTTATAACTTATATCAATTGAAAAAGGGGAAATTACGAAAATTCTAAGTCACAGCCAAATAATCAACTTGTGTCTCGGAGTTCGTCGACCATGCTTAGGCTGACAACGACACACTCCTATGCTAGTGTCAACGTCAATGCTTAGACGGGTGTTGACACACCCCTAGGTTGACGCTAAGCTCATAGCGTGAACAAGCTAGCTACCATAATGCACACTTGGACTAGCGTCAACGTATATGCCCACATTGCCCATGGTATGATGCCAAATTGTGGCGCACGAGGGCATGCTACTTATGTTGTAGTGTGCAAATATGACCTCTTTTGGCTGCTAGAGCACTCCTCGCATCATTACTATTCGTATTGCATCTCTTTTCTCTTTGTGATAAAAGATATCCAACAAAATGAATGATTTGGGATACAAATTAAATATTTTCACACATAATAGCTAGGATTAAATTTTAAAATGATTAAGGTGCCATGAGTTATAACCCACTTGAATATGACAAGAACTTATGGACTTAGTTTGTAAACTAAAATAACATGAGAACATGGATTCACAAATGGAGTTTAATCGAGAAAATAATCATTGTACCCAAATAAGTAGAAATCAATAAGAAAAATTCAAGAGGCATTTACTACATTATCTCTCAACATTACTTGATAATCTACATTACCTAATAGAAAGATTACAACCTATTAAATTATCAATAATGTGTATTATCCTATTTACTATATATAAGTAATCCAAGTGGTAATTCAGATTATCATATTTATTTATATAAATATTTACTAAATAATATACATCATTTACTAACATACCCTTTATAAATATTATTAAGTTAAAAATTTTGTATTATTGAATTAAAATTTACAACTTAAATTATAAACTCACAGATTAATGTATTTAAGTAATTAATACCCTTCAATAATAACAAAATAATTGTTATAATTAATAATAATTTATAAAAATGTTAGTCTAATTAATAATACATACTTAATTATTATTGCTATTTTATTATTATTATTATTATTATTATTATTATTATTATTATTATTATTATTATTATTATTATTATTATTATTATTATTATTATTTGTGTTGTTATTGTTATATGCCGATTTATTTATTGTGTTATGTTTTATTTATGGAAGATTAGAAGGGCGAATATGAAAATTAAATATAAATAAGATTTGCACTTAGATGGTAATCTGGATAGACACCCCTTCTTAGGTAATTTGGATTACCACTTCATAGACAATCTACATTGCTAAGCAATTCAAATTGCGTACAAATTGAAATAAGTAAATAAGTAATCTTATAAGCCAAAGTAATTTTAATTTCATATTACCAACAATCTATAAAGATTATCGGAAGAAAAATACTTAACAAAATTAATAAAGGAAAAAATATAAATCTATTTTAACTCAATACCTATCCAACATTATTCTATTAGAACATTTAAATACACACATGTTTGTCAATATGATCATTTTTTCTCGTTTCATCCTACTGTTGATTGTCTCATTCTTCATTATCGTATCCCCGAGTCCTCGTTAGGTCATTGATGCCCCTCCTCCATCCTTCTATTACCGTTCGATTCAAAATCCAAACCAAGATTGAAAAATCTGATATCATTCAAATAAAATCATGTTGATATATATATCAACTTGTTGATCCCTCTTTGGAAGACGCCATAAGAGCCTAATCGTGGAACACATAATAAGATGAGTAGACGAAGAAGAGAACGATGTAGAAGTTTTGTGGGGAAGACGAGATATTTTTCATTGAACTAAAAACAACTATTTATTAACACTGTTACATTAATTTCCGATACTTCCCCTTGTGGTGTTTATTTCGCAGCTAAAGGCCTTAATTTAAACTAACAGATGAATCAAGATAAGTCTCCAACACTCCCCCTCAAGTTGGATCTTTGTGTACATTTAAAAGACCCAACTTGCCAAGAAGATGATCATGTTGTTTAACTCCAAGTCCTTTGGTAAAAATATCTGCAAGTTGTTCTTCTATGCATACATGCTGAGTTTGTATGAGCTACAACTTAATTTGATCCCTGACAAAATGGCAATCCACTTATATATGTTTTGTCCTTTCATGAAAGATGGGATTTGCTGCAATGTGCAAGGTTGCCTTATTGTCACAATTTATTGTTATGGGTTTGTGGATGTTCAAACCAAGTTCACTGAGCAGTCTCTCCAACCACATGGTTTCTGAAGCTATAGCGGCTAAGCTTCGGTATTCTGATTCAACTATGGATTTTGATACAATGGGTTGTTTTTTTACTTCCATGACACAAGTGCTTCTCCAACCTTCACACGAAAAGCAGTAATTGACTTTCTTGTATGCACACAGACTGCCCAGTCCGCATCACAAAAAACATCCATTTGTTTATTATGAGTTGAAGGAAAGAAAACACCCATTCCTGGATCCATTTTAAGATATCTGACAATTCGCATTGCGACATCCATATGCGATCTTTTTGGTTGCTACATAAACTAACTTAGATGTTGTACAACAAATGAATATCAGACATAGTAATGGTTAGATGAATCAGTTTCCTAATCATTCTTTGATAACTATCAGGTTCTGCAAGCATTTGATCTTCATTACAGTTGTCTGGAAAGAGCTTGACATATTCTACAGAGGTAAGCTTGAGATTTTGCTCCAAAGGTACTGCTGCAACCTTAGCTCCCCCTATTCCTGACTGTGCAATCAGATTCAAAGTGTATTTTCTTTGAGTCAGAATTATACCTTTGTCTGATCTGAGAACTTCTAGCCCAAGAAAATATTTAAGCTCTCCTAAGTTTTTAATCTTGAAATAAGTGCTTAACACAAGCTTGGCTTCCTCAATTAGCTCTAAACTATCTCCTGAGAGTAGTATGTCATCCACATATATTAGAAGCACCACAATTTTATCACCAGACTTCTTGAGAAATAAAGAATAGTCCAGTCTACTCTGGTGAAATCCTGCAACAATCTGTTAACTTCAAATTCCATTATCTCGAAGCTTGCTTAACACCATACATGGATTTTTGCAATCGACACACCTTAGATGAACCCCCCTGATTGAACAATGAGGAATTTGTATATAAACCTCTTCAACTAAGTCTCCATTTAGAAAAGCATTATTAACATCAAGGTGAAAGAGAGGCCATTGTTTTTTGTGCTGCCACTGTAAGGATAAATCTGATTGTAGGCATTTTAGCAATTGGCGAGAAAGTTTTCATATAGTCTAAGCCCTCTTTTTGAGTGTATCCCTTGGCAATAAGCTTAGCCTTATACCTCACAACATCACCATTGGCAATTAATTTGATTTTACAGATCCACTTACAACATATAGCTTTCTTTGCAGGAGGCAAATCAACCACTTCCCATGTA
The DNA here is from genome assembly GCA_001647135.1 of Pontederia paniculata. NCBI lineage: Eukaryota > Viridiplantae > Streptophyta > Magnoliopsida > Commelinales > Pontederiaceae > Pontederia > Pontederia paniculata. Next base: position 2,826 of record LTAE01001587.1, on the reverse strand, counting down.
TGATTGTTTTGAAGAGCTTCGATCTCTACCTTCATTGCATTTACCCACTGAGGGTCTTTAGCAGCTTCTTGAAAGGAGAGAGGTTCATGGACCGCATTCAGACTAGATAGGAAGGCTTGATAGGAAGTAGGCATATGGTTATAAGAAACAAAATTGGAAATTTGAGGATGAGATGAATGTATGGAAGGAGTATCAGTAATGAAATCATTTAACCAAGCAAGGGGTTTACTAATACGTCTAGGTCGTGATAAAGGAGTAAAGAAATAACATGATCACGAGAAGGGTCAAAAGAATCAATAATAGGAGAATACAAGGTAGTTGTGGAGCAGCAGAATATGCATGAGTATTAGAAATAACATGAGGAAAAAAGGGTCATTATCAACATAGGGACTGGTTTGCAACACTTGTTCTTTTGAAGGATATTTTGTCCAGGGTTGAGCCCTGGGATTTGACGGCGGACACCTTTGACTAGGGACACCTGAAACCAAGACCTAGAAAGAAAGGGAAAATGGTCTCATGAACCACAACATCCCTGCTAATAAACACTTGCATGATCAATGTTAAAAGATAAGAGTTTGTACCCTTTTTGTAAATCGGTGTATCCCAAGAGAACAAATTTTAAAGCTCTTGCAGAAAATTTATCTAGAATATTGGGAATAGAGGCATAGCACAAGCACCTAATGACTCTCAAGTAACTCAAGTCAGGAGGTTTACCATGAAATTTTTCATATGGTGAAATCCCTTTCAGGACACCAAGATGCACTTTGTTTATGATGTGCACTGCATTCAATACACAATCTCCCCAAAATTTTAAAGGAAGACTAGATTGAAATTTAATTGCACGAGAACCTCCAATATGTGTCTATGCTTTCTTTCCACTACCCCATTCTATTGTGGGGTGTAGACACAAGAAGATTGATGGATAATTCCCTTAGAAGAGAAAAAATCAGTAAATTATTTACTACCAAACTCAGAACCATTGTTTGTCCTCACAATTTTAACACATCGACCAAACTGATTGCTAACCATTAAAAGGAATTCTTTTAAAAACCAACACTGCATCACTCTTCAGTTTAAGAAGAAAAACTCATGTCAATCTAGAACAATCATCAACAAATGTTAAAAAAATATCTGAAACCATTATAAGTATCACATTTGTAAGGACTCCATACATCCACATGCATCAACTCAAATGTAAACAAAGAAACCAAGGTACTTATTGGGAATGGAAATCTAGGTTGTCTTGCCAAATGACAAATTTCGCAATGGCACTTGTGCACATCAGATTTCAAATGTAATTTCTTTACAGATTTGAGTTTGTCAAAGGGCACATGCCTTAAACGGCAATGCCAAACGGAAATATTAGGATCTAATTGTTTAACTGCAGCAACTTGAACATTATTGAGTCTCCATTGTTGCAACTCCAACTCCAAATTCTTGATTTCTAGTTCAGTATGAACGAAGTAGTATAGTCCTTTATGTTGCTTACCAATCCCCTTCACCTTTCCAGTATAGAGGTCCTGAAGTAAGCATAAATTAGGATAAAAAGTCACTGAGCAGCACAAGTCTTTTGTCAATCTTGAAACAAACATCAAGTCATTTCTAAATTCAGGAATATATAGCACATTCTTTAATGACTTATCGGGAGAGAGCAAGCAAGTTCCTGAATGGGTTGCAACAGAAACATTTCCATTAGGAAGATCTACTTGTCTTGCTTGATTTAACTCTTCAATTTTATCTAAATATTCTAGGACACTGACCATGTGATCTGAAGCTCTCGTATATATTATCCAATTAATTTTTTTTATAAGATTGTTTATTCATCTCACCTGCCATGTTATTCACTATCTCATTGCTCTAATCTTTGTTAAGAATCTTCAAGATCTGTTGGTACTGTTGTGAAGTAATAGAAGATTGAGAATGATCTTTCTCTGCAATAGTAAGTGAGATATTCGTTGCACCTTCAGTTACTGCATCAATCTGATCTAGAACTGTATTGACATTAATTTGGTTCTTCCTTTTGTTAAATTTAAAATTCGGTGCGAATCAGTTTATAGCATTGACTTTTAATATGTCCTGCTTTATGACAATAATCACACATCACATTCTTGCCTTTCTTTCCTTTTGAATTTTATGCAATTCCAGAATTAGCTGCTAGAAGAATTGATTGATTTTGTATAACATTTCCTGAGAATTGATGAGCATTCTTTCTCTATTGTTCCTCTTCTATAAGCATTGAAAATACTTGACTAACAAAAGGTACATGTCTCATGAGGATGATTTGTGACCTCACTGCACAATAAGTCTCATTTAATCCCATAAGTAATTGGAACATTTTAAGTTATTGAAAATACTCAACAGATTCTGGAGCTGGAATTCCTAAAGATGGTATTATGGCAAAAGGTTCTTCCCACAGAAATTTCAGTTTGCTATAATATTTAGTGATATATGTAGATCCTTGAGACACAATTGCTAATTCCCTATGTAAATGATAAACTCTAGATGAATTCACCTTGTTAAAGCATTCTTTTAAATCATTCCAAATTGTAATTGCATCAGATACATATGCGTTGCCTCCTAGCAGATCATTTGAAATTGTGCTAATCATCCAGGATAACACGAGCGCATTGCATCTTTTCCACTAAAATTTCATATTAGGTTCAAATTGATTGATGATACAAGATCCATCTATGAAACCTAATTTGTGTTTAGCTAAAAGTGCATTTGCAAAGGCTCCACTCCATTTTGCATAGCTTTCACAGGCAGCCAAACGATTGGGTACAACAATTAATCCAGGGTGTAGGATCTGGATGGCACCAAGAGAGG
>LTAE01001586.1:41256-53310 GCA_001647135.1 Pontederia paniculata | reverse complement strand
GGAGGTGCTGCTCTTGGCGTGAAGATTGCACATGGCACATGTTATGTATCGAGTCTACTTTGTTGTATGTCAATTAGTAGACCTTTTGCTTATTTTCAACATGTATCGAGTCTGTTATACGAGCTACGAGCTCAAGACTATGTATAAGCTATGGGCTTAGACGTTGTAAGTTAACATGACATGTTCTTATGACTATTGTATCGAGATAATTGATTGTTTCCGTTGCATATTGTTGCTGTAAATTATCGTCTTCCGCTGTCGTAGTGTATCGTCTTCATGTGCCGCCTCGGGAGCCTCCTCGACGCGTGTCGGATATCGATTCGACCACGTGTGGGGCGCGCTCGCGGGGCGTTACATAAGTCGAATTTCATAAATCTATCTTCCGAAGTTACTTTACCTGTATTTCTAACTTTGTGTTTGGATTGAGGAGAAAGGAGAGTAACAAAGGGAGGATAAAATTATCTTATTTAGAAAAATAAAAATTTTAAATAAAAAATTAAAGATTAATTTCGTTCTTATTCTAAAAATTATCCCCTCCAATGAAATTAATTTTTTTACTTTTCATTCACTTTCGTCCAATTACCTTTCTCTCATTTCTCTTTCTTCCTTCTTCTCTATCCAAACATACTATTAGATAATACCATACTTCAAAAATATGCGCTACTTTAAAAAAGTATGTATACTTGTAGACTGTATGAAATATTTTAGGCCAAAGTTCACATTGACATGTATTATGTTGTTCTTTTACATCTTTTTATCTTTATTTTTTTATCGATCCTTCCTCTTAAAAAACTTTCTTATTGATCCTACAATATAATTTAATTATAAGACTTTTATAATTTTTATAAAATCTTTCATAAAATTTTATAATATTTTTTCAATCATCAATCTTATAATCAATGTTATCATAACTGGACCTGAAATCGAACCGGATGACCAACTGGATCACGGTTGGATACTGAATTTTATTAAAATAATATTATTTATAATATTTTATAATATATAACATGATTAACATTATATAAAAATATATAATAATAACCGATTAATAATTAGATATAATTTAAAATTGTGTTTACTGTATGTTTAAACTATTATATTTTTTAAAATAATAATGATTAATAGATTATTATTATTTATTATGTGATGGTAATAATCTTATATTAATTTATTTTATTTTGACTCATTTTTAGTTGAATTATTTTATTTTATTTATTTTCAATTTTCATCATCTTCCTCTATGTTTCTCTTAATTCTCCTATAATTTGTCATTTTATTTTCATTTTTATTTTGCATAATGTTATTTTTTAAATCCTTCTATTTCTTTCAATACTTTTTTACCTTGATTTGAGTTGAATCATTTTTAAAAATAGTATTTATTATATTAAAAAGTAATTCATATAAAAATGCATGAGATTGATATATTATTATTTATATAATATTAATAATGTTATATAACTATTTTACCTGAAATTATTTTATTTCAACTTCTTTCCTTTTTATTTCCATTTATTTTCCGTATTTATTCTCCTCCTATTTATTTCGTATTTTTAATTTTGTTCTTGCCAATTATTTTCCTTTTATAAAATTTAATGCTTACCCTAAAATTATGTTATTTGATATTATTACTATACTAATAATGCTATATTAATTATTTTAATTCAAATTATTTTCTCTTTCCTATTACTTTAGTTAGCTTTCAATTATTATCAAATCTTTCCTTTTTTTTAATTTCCGTTTCTTCTCCTACCATATTTATTCTTATTTCTAATTTTGTTTTTAGTAATTGTTTTCACTTATTTTCCTTTTATACATTTTTGCTTCCATTTTTTTAATTATTTTTAATATTGATTAAGTTTTTTTATAATTTGAACTCAAACCCGATTTTTTACCGGTTCGCCAATTCACCGATTTTGCTCGGTTTGAACCGGTTTAATCCGGTTCAACTTCAATTCCGTTTTTACACTAAAATCGGACCGGACGAGCCACCGGTTTGCGGTTGAACCGGTTGAAACGACCGATCCAATCCGATTTTAATAACATTGCTTATAACTCTCTTAAAATATTAATTAGATCTCGATCTTTATCACAGTTGTTTAGTTTTCCCTGATACGAAGTTATGCCTCATGCGGACTTTCCGAGTTCAAAACATATCCGAAAATTGACAAGTTAATATCCCAACTTTGTTTAATTGGTCCTCCAACTATATATATCATATATTCAAAATTACTTCTATTTATACATTATAACTATTTTTTGCTGACATAACAGCAACATCATTATTTTTATCAATTTTATTTTATGTGACGACCATATCAATGACACATAAACGAACCGCTCCAACTTAAAGAAATAACCGATTAAAAAAATAATAAATTGAAACTAAAAACATTAGTTCTTTATTTGCCATAACTAGTTACTATTTTTATGCTAGTATATCTTTTTACGTCGGAGCTAGAATATGTAGAGGAAAACCAATTCTAAATAAACTACGAGAAATTAATTAGAACCACCTCCAGCAATTATACCTTATCTATTTATTCTTAATGCATAACCAAAAAAAAAGGAAGATGAAGACCAAGCATACATACAAGTTGTCCACACGCAACTAAAAATTTGTTCACCTGATACATCGACTAATTTATTAGAGCCAATCATTTTAATGATTCCATGTCCATGGATGGATCTATCCAATGAGTAGGCTATGTCAAGTTGCCATCTAATAAGATAAATAACCAGAAAAAAAATGTGACAAATATCAAAATTGAAAACGAACAAATTAGTTCCAAGTGTCATCTTACATCAACTTTATTGATACTTTTATATGGTTTACAGAAAATTAATCATGTCATCAGAATATCCTTATAATTGGTTGCCAACTCCTATTAATACTTTTACTGTATAGAGAGGAAATGAGGAAAAAGATGTTGACAATTTTATCAGGAATAAATTTGCATCATTCAAAGCAGGAAAACTTGTTACTACATCATACAAACAATACAATATGTTATTCTCTGATAAATGACTTTGTTTTGTTTTGCAGATGAGTGCAACATTAAGCTGCAGAAGTTTCCTGTTAGCAACAGCTTCTTCTGTTTGCATCACGAGGCATAAAGTTTGCAATTTGTTTCCAAAATTGACCAGTGGACACTTCTTAAATGCCAAATCCAAGTTAAGCATCGAGTTGTGGCGCCTGACATATTACACTTTTTTTTTTTGCTGAAGACTGGTTGTATACTGTTCATCAAGTTGTTTTCGTATCAATGCTGATGATACATCTACCAACAAGAACACGTACTACTGATTGCATGGAAGGGAAAAGAGAACCACCTGAAACATGCTCATATAATGTACAAGAAAGAAGCATGGTACATCATGATAATAAAAGCTCTTTTACAATTCCCTTCTTCTGGTACATTTGATGGATGCTCCTTTCGCTGCTATTTATTGCAAAGCAACTCGTAGCATCTGCAAACGAAATAGATGCATTGCAATTCAGGAAAAATGGAGAAAATTTTCCATGCTTCGCAGCACTCAGAGCAATCATCACAAGCATGATGGTCCTACGCCGACAGGGAGGATGATTATACTTGACAGTCGCAAATAGTATCACTCTTCAAAGTTCTTCCAATTTGTCAATCATCTTCAACTCTTTCTTTTTCAATCTTTTGAGAATTCCTCTTTAGTTCTTGGAATATAACTGGTACTCTAATATTGATCGATTCAAAGTCTTGAGTTCGATTTCTTGTATTCGCAGAATTCTCATCCGTTATACTCAAATATGCGATCTAAATTAATCGGGTTGGCAACGGAAAAGGAAATAGTCTCAACCATAAGAATCTGCATGTATTTTTAAAATCTGGCCATAGAATCCAAGCAGGAAACAAGAGGCCACACCTACTGTACATGCAAAAGCATTATTGAGTAGTGGTCCTGGAAATAGTAAGAGGGTGAGCTATCAGCACTATCCTGATGTACCCACCTACTCAAACATTTCAACCCACTATAATTTTCTGCACTGTTCATCTCCTGCCAAAGAGATGAATAATTGACTTCAGTGTCGCGTGCTGGCAAAGTAGCTCAGCATCAATTATCAAACTTTGATCAGTACAGTACTGAAATCTCAGTCTGATGTGACATTGAAGCTTTATACATCTGAATCTGAATCTGTGACATTGTGACTGCACAGTGATCCAAAAATGAGTTGTATGCTTGAAGATCATATCGTATCAATCTCCCAGGAATAGTACATCTTGGTAGTCCTAGAGACAATTTACCATGCACGGATGCACCAGGAATTTGCAGCAGTTATCTAAGCTCAAAGGAATAAACCTTCCATATGCTGCATTCAGGTTCATCAGATAAGAAGGATGTGAAACATAAATTTTACTCATTATGCCACGAAATAGGAGTACAGAAAGATCTTAAAACACCATAAAACCATAAAACAAAGTCTCTTAACACTGAAAGTCCAATCAGAGACAGAGATTGGGAAGAGGACATAGTAAGCTAAAGGGAAAACCAAATAGGACATACACAAGTTCACAATTGAGTTCAGATGGTTCTGTTCTTGTCTTAGAAGCAGAAATTCCTTGTCAACAGCTTGAACTACACATTTCCTCGTGTTTTCGGTTTCCCTCATTGGTGACATTTTGGCTGCTTTCTTTGCAGATTTCTTGAGAATGCTCAGAGTGATGGAATGGCAGGTGGACCAACAAAGGTTGAGCCAAGAATGTCATCACATAGGCTGTCTGCATTCCCATAGGATTTCTGCTGCTCTTCCAAAGGGCTGCTCCGGGTACTGCCAGAGAGTGAATCAAGTGAAGGCTTCTGTAGAACACCTGTTGGGGAGGACTCAAGCTGAAGACTGGAATCACAGCCATCACTCAAGAGTTTTAGAGATGATGACGAGCTGATCACGCTAAGGTCTTTTCGAGTAGTATTGGTATTAGTCAGAACCTCTCCTAAAGGCCCTGCCGCTGAAGTCTCCCAGGAGATTGGTATCCAATTGGCCTGCCTTTGGCTACCTTCATTTAACATGCCTAGCCGAAGACTTATGGGAACCTGATCATAATCCCGTGACAATTTGAGTGATGAAAGTGAGAGTTCATTATTAGGAGAGGAAGAGGAGAGGTCTGATGAGCCCATTGGTACTGAGATAGAGAGTTGGGTTCTGTCAGATTGTTTTTCCTCTCCACGCCAGGTAATGGTCTGGCTTTTCTGCCAGTCATCAATGAAGTGGCGTAAAAGATTGGTTTCGGACTGCTGATCATTGAGCTTGGAGTTAGAGGCGATGTTGGCATTATCTAGGGAGCTATTCAGAGAGTTCAGAAGAGAATCAGTAGAAATGAGTCCAATGTCTGCTTGAGATGTTACAGACTCAAAAGGATTATATGGTTTTGAGATAGAAAATTGGGTACTACTGGGTTTCTGCGACATTGTTGTCACTATGGAGAGACTTTCAGAACACGGTGTATCATTCACACTTTCTTTGCTCATTGAGAACCTGCAAAAGGAAACAAATTGGAACATGAACACCTAAAAGAACCTGAATATTTACAAAACCCAGATATTGCTCAAAGAATTAGCAACAGATGGTCTCTTAAATATCTGGACATCACTATAAATGGTTGGATATATTTCAGATGTTATTCTAGAAATGGAAGAACTGCACCGCTAGAGTTTATTGTCTCTTGTCTAATTTGTGGAACATTATAGCACACTCTATCACAGAAGAAAACAAGTTAAAAAGTTGAAACATCTGAGAGATGAAATGAGTGTATATAACAGTAATTGAGAATCACAATTACTAAATAGATCTAAATGATAACTGTTATAGCATTTCCAACATATTTGTCTTGTGCAGATGTAGCGAGAATGAAAATTAACTAATTCCAAGTTGATAGATGAATGTTTCAAGAGTATCATAAGCATTTTTTATCATTTCTTGACAGTTTCATATGAGCTCCAAAATCATTTGCATGAATATCATGGTAAACATCATTCTGCGAATTAACTTATCACCAGATGAAGTTATACTGATCCATACATCAATTATCAGCACACTCATAGATATTAAACCTACGGAACTTGAAATTATCACAAAACAATGTTAGAAAAAATGAACAATTGAATTCTTCTCAACTTCTTACCTCCTAATATCAAAGCTCTGCCTACACTTCCATAGTATAAGATAACAGCATGGTGAAGAGGCATAAAGGTTAAACTGTTATAATATGACATAACCGCATGGTAGTAATCATAATGCGGCTTAGGTAAAAGGAGGGACAAATAATTTAACATTTAAATCATGTGACTTGCTTTAAGCATCAGCCTGCAATTAAACTACCAACTTCTGCATCTCAATCGCTCGAAAGTTCTAAAAACTGAGAAGCTTTTTCATTTATCAGGACTAAAAACTAGTTTAATTCATACACAGGTTAAATATTCGAGAAAACGTAAGCAATCAAAATCAAATAAACAATCTTTACTGGAAAAGAAAATGTCAATAATCAGAAGTGGATGCCACTATTTAGTTATATGCACCTGTTGAATTGTGGAGTTGAAGGTTCAGTAACATTTGCCTGCAAGCTTTTAGCCTGCAGCTGTGACATGCTGAGGCTACTGGACGATGCACCTGTTTCTGATGGTGCATTGACTGGTATCGTTTTAACGGCACGGCCAGTATGGGCTTCCACATGCTTTCTTGAACGATGGCGGCCCCGATTGATGTGACGCTCACAGTATTTTTGATCGACAACTGCATCCCTCGAGCACCGCCATTTTTTCCCGTCAGTCCGACGGCATCTACCAGGTTCTGGATCAGCATGTCCAGAATACCCCAGATGGAAAGAACCTCCCCATCCAACTGAAACAATTAGACTCTAATTAATGAATCACGATTTGCACTAAGCTCTAATTACCAAACCACTGTTAACAAAGTGAATGGACTCTGAACCCAGATCAACTGATATCTATGTTCCGCTAACAAAATGATAAATATATGAAATAGCATGCACTACAATATGCCATCTTGCAAAGCAAAAATACCTCTGATAGAAGAAAAAGGATCAATGAATTGAAGTTAAAAATTTAGAGTCATTGTAATAATTAGGATGAGGAACCAAAGAACTACTGAATATGTAATTGCTCAGGAAGATAAATGACACCCACTTTCAGGTTAACTGTTCCAGTTATGGCCAAATTATAAGATCTCAACTTGACTTGAGGAATTTTGTTATCATAATTAAAAGTTCATCTACAGATGCTAATATGGTACTTCTTTCTTCCTCGGATCTTCTTAAAATCTTACATGTACTTGAGCCAAAAGACCCAGCTGAGAATGGAGCCAATCCAGCATTGAGGCTTCTCCTGATGGGGATGAGCAGCCCAGCAGGTATGGGCATATTGGCGACTATGTACTTAAAGATCAAGGCCTGGTGTTCCAACTCCAGCCACTGAGATGGGGTGAAGGGGCCTCTCACCCTCGCCAGCACCCCATGCATACTCACATCAGAACTTCCAGAATACAACCCTGAAAAAAACAACAGAAAGAAAAGGTAAGGAAAGGACAAGCCACAATGTAACTGAAAAGAAAAGGGACAAGCCAGAAAACAAACCATCTCCAATAGAGCAACAGGGAGCAGGAAAACGTAAAAAAAAATGCTAGAAAAATGAGAAGAACGTGAACAAATTTCAAAATATAAAGTCATGAGGTAGCAATACCCTTGATTCATCAATTTGCAAAAATGACACACTTCCCTTTTGTTTCTGAAGCTGTTCTTTTTTCATCTTCCTCCAGATATTTTACCAGGAGTAAACAGAGGTGACAGTACGATCATAGGAGTAGGGGCTGTTGCAGTTAGCCCTCGTTCTTGCTATTGATCTTTTACTGAGATAAAAGAGGAAAAAAAATCCAACCTTTGTAGACAGGATCCAAACGAGAGGCAGTAAAAAAATAAAAGAGGTCTCTTTTCTTGACAAGACCCAAACGAAAGGATAAACAAATACCATGAAAAGACCCCTACTCACGCAACGAACTGATGGAATCAAATGCATCTCCTACTCAACAAACCCCCAAAAAAAGCCATTAGAATGATAGGTTGCCCCATTTTGCAGGATCCAAACAACGATGCTTTTCCGGAAGGGCTAAACAGAGTTGAAGCTGATTCAGATTACCTGCATTCCTGAGATGAGAGTGCGACGCTGGTGGCTGGTGGTAGTAAGGCAAGGTCACATCGCTGGCAAGCATCAAGGCGTCGTCTTGCTTCGGTGCTGATGAGAAGCTGAGCATTTGCTCACCATCAGAGAACAGGAAACGGGAGTTGTTTCCGGGGTAAAAAGGAGCTGCCTTTGCGGGTGGCGCCGCCATTCCCTCAGTTCTGGCCTGCTTCGGGGATCTCCAGTCATAGTCCTCTGGCTCACCAGACCTTCCATGCTTCTGAAAGCTGGATCCAACAAGACCGCCATGCTTACCGACTCCAATGTTTTGGGATGTCAAGCAAGAAGAAAAGAGGCCGCCGCCCTCAGAAGATGCAACCCCAAGATCAGCCATGCCCGTCACTCCACCAAGGTCCATCCCTCCTGCAACAATGGCCGGGACCAGGGCACGACGAAAGAGGAGGCAAGGAGCGGAGAGTTGAGCTCATGAGATGGAAGGATGAGGGTTGAGCAAGAGGGAGGAGAAGAGTAGAGACAGGAAAGGGAGCATTTTTATGGTGGGGCGGGGGTGAAGAAAGAGAATGCTTCTAGTTTAAGGCTGAGCCCCGAAAAACCATGTTGGTTTTCCTTTTAGGAGAGTGTTCAGAGCTGTGAGAATAAATTGAGAGAGAGAGAGAGAGAGAGAGAGAGAGAGAGAGAGAGAGAGAGAGAACTACAAAACCAAATGCCTCTCCAACTGAGAGAGAGAGAAAGAGAGAGAGAGAGAGAGAGAGAGAGAGAGAGAGAGAGAGAGAGAGTATACAAAACCAAATGCCTCTCCAACTTGGAGATAACAACAAATGAATTTGGTGGCCTTGTTTTTGGAGAGGCGCTAAGACAACTTTGTTGCATGTTAAGACACAATTATGGAATTGTGATGATAAAATTGCTACTCAATGAACATATACTAGTACTCTTCAGTAAAATAAGATATATGAATAAAAAAGTGCATGGCAGAAGATACAAAACAGATTCTAATGGTCATTTATTTAGTCATTTTATAAATATTTTTTGCAAGCTCATAATACATTTAAAATGGACAACATGAATGGAGATAATAATAATATTAAGTTGCAAATATTATATATTTATGATTTGAATATGTGCATATATCCTACTTCATATTGGATTGGACAAAATTGTATGCATTGATACCAATTCCTCATTTCGACTCTATTTGGCTGCAATTCACTGTAGCTGAATTAAAAAAAAATTAATCCATAAAATAATCCTCAAACTCTAATTTCATAAGAGTATCTTATTCTTAGGTGATGTTAGAATAAAAAAAGATTATAATTTTTCATAATTCAGTCTTAGATGCAGTGGAGTCCACATGATTTGATATATATGTTGTTTGGTTAAAAATGAGGAATAAAATTTTAATTTTGATATTATTTCCCAACCAAATAAAGCTTTCATGAATTATTGATTTATCTTTTTGTTGTAACTTAGTACGAGCCACATTTGAATTTTGATAGTATTCATGTATTTAAATATAATAAAATAAAAATACATAAATAAACTAAATGATATATTAAAATTAAGAAAACAGACAAAGGTAATTAATCTTGTAAGTCTCTCTGCACGTGCGAAACTCGAATTTATTTTATTAGGAAAGATAATGAATGTGAAAAACATTTTATATGTGAATCACGTGTCAAATAAATTTACTTATTGTTTTCTCGAACATTCCTCTTTAGTTATGACTTATCAGTTCGTGAAAAATGTCCTAAACCAACTGCTCGTTGCTTGTCAGTTTATTATTCATAGAATGTTTTTTTTAATTCATCACTTAGTCCAATAACCTTAATCCAATAGGAATAAAGCAAGAATAACTTATTCTTTACTTTTTTTAATATTTCACAATGAATGCAATGGGACCCACAAGTTGGGAAAAATGTTTGATGTAGAATAAAACTTTAATCTTAATATTATTTTTCAATCAGACGGATCAAATTGATACGCATGAAAAAATAATGTATAGTTTTTTGGGAGAGGTCGTCAATACTTTCTTGGAGAGGTCGTCAACACACTCAAACTGAATTAGTCAGGTGCTATTAACCATGAATACCAATGGTTTACCTAAAAAAAAGAATAATTTATAGTACATCATTTTATAATTCACCTATAAGGAGAGGAATGAGTTATGATTATAACATGTATTTGGTGGAAAGGCTAATGTTAAATATTATTAATATCAAATTTTGGCGAACTCAATTATTTAATCAAAAGAAAAAAAATATATTTATAAAAATAATATCGAATTCATAAAGTTTGAAATATATTAAACAATAAATAAAATATGTTTTCAAAATAAAAAATGCTAAACTTGAACATAATTTAAAGATAAAAATCAATGAAAAATTAGGATGCACAATGTGATTAAACAAAAAGATACAAATTCAAATATAGTAATATAGATATTTTTAATTATCATTTGATATTATTTTAAATTAAAAATTGATTAATAATCTATAATCATCTCAATGAATTCAATTAATAAACTTATTATCAGTTAATTGAATCATTTTTAAATAAAATTTTTTGATTAAGTTAATTGAATAAAAGTTAATGGTCAATCAGCCATATTGAATAACTGTTTAACCATTCTCATCCCTATTGTTGGCCATGAGGATTAAATCAATTCAACTTATTCATGTTAACTAATTCATCATAAGAGAGTTGAATTGTAATGTGAGTTGTGTATGTTTTGTATTTTCATAAATATAAGATTGTTTGAGATTTTTTTTTGTATAAAGTGGAAGAATTGATGTAATAAAACAAATATACAAATCCATATAGCTTCAAGAATCTCATACATTACAATACATTGTTATCTAAAAATAATAAAGATGATAAGATTAGGATAACATACCATATAAAAAATATAAGAAATTACGCATATATCTTAAATAAATCAATCTGAACTTTCATCATTATTTTGAAATTTGAGAGGATTATTTCATCATATTAGGAGGGTGATATCGATTACTATATATTTTGACCAAATGACTCTAATTTAAATTCTATGACCATGTGGGTGAAAATAATGCCTAATAGACTCTCAACTCTTGATGGTTTCGAGCAAGTTCTGTTTCTATTAATTAGTTGTCATACAATAATAGATGAAACAATTATATCAGTATCGCATGACCACTCAAATGTTAATTATTCGATTTCAATTGAAAATATGTAAGGTCTTGATCCTTTTATTAATATGAATTAGGTGTAGCTTTTCTTTTCACATATGTGAAACACTATATATTTTTACATAATTGCTTAAATGTAACACAAAAAGTCTTTTATTTTATTGACAAAATGGATTAACCTTTTATAGGATCGGGATGGCACCAAGAGGGGGGGGGGTGAATTGGTGTATTAAAACTTTTACTTCTTTTGCTACGTTAGATTAGTTTAATCAGCGGAAGCATATAGATGCAAATATAAACAAGTAGTAGAAGAGGAGAACAGAGAATAAACAAGCACACAAACACAAGGTTTGTTGACAAGGTTCGACCGAACTCTTGGCCTACGTCCCCGCTCCGGTCTTCTCGAACATGAGACCTCCAGAGATCACTAACTCCTTCTTCAAGGGTGAATGCTCTCTTACAACTTCTCCTTTCTGTTCTAGAGGATAAGGAGACAACCTTTTACAGTTCGCTCACGAACTCACAATCCCTTCTATCCTGGATTCTTCACTCGAATCGTAGAAGGGGAACTAAGGCTTTCTATCGTTCAATGCTCTCACTGAATATTTTGCCAAAGTTAATTCTCAAGACTCTTGGGATTATAATATATACTTTGCACTAGGGACATAATTCTCTCACTCAGAAACTAGTCGTTAATGCAAGTACA
>LTAE01001586.1:28332-40379 GCA_001647135.1 Pontederia paniculata | reverse complement strand
CCGTCTTCAACTGCTCTGGTCATCCGCTGACTACACCTTAATCCACCCGAATGCCCACTCCTGGAGTTGAAGACACTCGTCAAGCTTCCTCGGTCGTCCGCCACCACCTGTGGCCGACTTACTTGACATCGTGCCATCCTTCTTCTTCAACTGCTCTGGTCGCCCATTGATTGCACCTCAATCACCCGGACGTCCACTTCTGGAGTTGAAGACCTGTCAAGATCCTTCGGTCACTCGTGGCACCTTCGGTCGACCGATCTTGTCTTGTGCCACATCCTTTGCCACACTTGTGGTCGTCCGCTGATTCTTCCTGAATTCTTCGGGCGTCCACTGCTCTTCCTTGTGAATATTTCGGGTGTCCGCTCATTCTACACTGAGATCCTCAGACGTCCGCTCCCTCCACTGTCAGTACTTTGGTCATCCGCTCACTTCCCAATGAGATCCTCGAACGTTCGCCAAAGCTTCCTCTGATAGGTCTCGGATTTCCGCTCATTTTCACTGAAATCTTCGGAAGTCCATCCATTCTCTTCTCCTGACATTTTTCGGATGTCCACTGACACCTCGTCAGATTCCTTGGACGTCCATTCCTTCTCTTGTCAGATATTCTAGTCGACCGCTGCTTTATCTCTTCAGCCTTCGGACGACCCCTGACACCTCATCGGTCGTCCGCTCATCCTGCGATCGTCCAATCTCCAGCCTCCATCAGTTCTGACAAACTCCTGGACGCATGCTTGTCTTCTCACCAAGACCTCAGATGTCCTTTGTCTTCACCTGATGTCCATCGATCGTCTGCACTTCACATATGGTCGACTGATCTCATGTCTGTCATCTACTTTGGTCGTTCGTTGCTTCAACACATGAGCCTTCGGACGTTCACTCCAGCCTTGGCAATCATCTGGTCGTCCACTGTCTTCACCCTGACCCCTTTGGACGTCCATTGCCTTCAACCTCAGATCTTCGGTCGTCCTCTATTCAACATCGGACGACCTCTTCTCTGCTTAGCCAAGAGCCTTCTTCGATTAAGTCTTCTCACTGGGCGACCACCTCTCCTTGGACCGCATGTTCTCCATCCTCTGGATTATAAGTGTGATACCTTCGGTCGTCCATTGTTCTTCATCGGACGACCTCTCATGTTAAGCCCTTCTCTTCGGTCGTCCTCTTTATACCTTTGGTCGACCGTGCATCCTTTGACTCCTCTTCACATGCATTCCCCTACAATATTGGTCGACCACTTCATATGCTTAGGACGACCACTGCACACATAGAGTTCTTCTGATATGTCTTCTATGTGCATAGGTCATCCATTCTTTAACTTTGTTTGAACTATCATATTCTGAACCTGAATATCCTATATTTCAGAAATCAGCTCAAACAAGTTCATTAGTTCAAACTAAATTTCCTCACAAATTTGTGATCATCAAAATAATCTTGGGATCCTAGATTCAACACCTTTGATGTTGAATTTGAATATATAATATTTCATATATCATGCAATCGTTAGCACATTTGTTAAACTAAATATATGTTAAATTCTAAAGTTATTTAGCTAAATTCTAAATAATGTAATTAAATATTGACTATAAGTTGAAATGCATTATGTATTAAACAAATGGTTTGAGATTCTATTTTTCATTTTTAATCCTCAAATTTGTTTTGGTTTGAAATTAAGATCCTTCCCTAATTTTAGGTAAATAATTTATTAATTTATTTTTTAATAATTATGAAATTATTTTTTGTTGATTCTTATAATGTAAACTTTACATATTTAAATTTTTTGACATATTTTAATAAAGATTCCCTTATTTTTTTCCTCCTTCTAGAATGACAACAAAAGGACGATGACGACAACAAGTGACATACTTTATGCATGTTCCACCTCTCTATTGCTTCCTTAAATGCTAACATCCGTTGGAACTCATCAACACGATAGTTAGTGAACAAGCAAGCACAATGCTTAACATTGCAACCAGTAGCAAAGGGCGGCGGGGCATTGAGTTGGTCTGCCAATGCTACTCTATTCACATTAATGTTTTGAGTTATTGTGACATCGTAAAGTACCTATATCCTTGTGGTGACAATGCATAAGTGGTATAATGATCAAACATCCAATGGAGAAGTTGACATAATCCTCAACTCCCCACCTGAATAGAAAAAAAGTTTTAAGACTATTGAAAATACAATCAGTGAACAAAGGGAAGGTAATGGCAAAGGACTAATCTTATTACACAATTTCGACAATGTTTTCCCTTTTGTCCAGCACCTTGTAGGCCAATGGAGGTGACAACATATAACGGAATGAGTGAGGAGAAATGAGAATGAAGGAGTTTGTAGTATCTTAATGCACTACCCCAAGCCAAGATTGAGGGGAATTTTAGTCTTTAAAAAAAATCTATTTAAATCACTTAGTATAACAATCCTAATTTAAAACCTCTAAAGTTTTTAAACTTAAGTTCTTTCTCTCCAAGTAATCCAAAAATTCCAAATTAGAAGTCTCAAAATCTTAAACTCTCCAAAACATTGTCTAGCAAATTAAGGAGAAACTGAAGGGATCTTGACGATACTAGAGTGAGGGGGAGGAGGAGTTTTTTCCTTAGATTGGGAAATAACATGAATGGAGATAATAATATTATTATTATTATATTGTAAATATTATATATGTATGATTTGAATATGTGCAAGATATATGTACTTCATATTGGATTGCACAAAATTGTATGCACTGATGCTAGTTCCTTTTCATGAAGTTTTGATTTATCTTTTTGGTTGTAACTTATTATGAGCCACATTTGAATTTGATATTATTCATGTAATGAAACAAAAGTACATAAAAAAACTAAAAAGTATATTAATATTAAGAAAATTAACAAAGGCAATTAATCTTGTAAGTCTTTGTACACATGCAAATCTCGAATTTGTTTTATTAGGAATGATAATGAATGCGTCAAACATTTTATATGCAAATCACTATGTCAAAAAATTCTACATATCAGTTTCTCCAAACATTCCTGTTTAACTTATGAGTTCATGAAAAGTGTCATTAAACTAACGACCCTTTGCTTGTCATTTCATTATTCATAGAATGTTCTTTTAATCCATTAGTTAGTCCACAAACATTAATACAATAGGAATAAAGCAAGAATAACTTACTCTCCACTTTTTTTTCTTGTTTCACAATTAATGCAAAAAATGTTTGACTAAAATGGAGAATAAAACTTTAATCTTAGTATTATTTTTCAATCAAACAGACCAAATTGATACACATGAAAGAACAATGTATAGCAGTCCCTGCATCAATAGTTTCTTGGGAGAAGTCGTCTATCCACTCGAACTGAATTAGTGAGGTACTAGTAGCCATTGATACCAATGACTCACTAAAAAAAAGGAGAACAATGTATAGTATATTATTTTATGATGAACACATAAAATGAGGAATGATTTATGGGTATAACATTTATTTGGTGGAACGACTAATGTTAAAAATATTATTAATATCAACTTTTGGCGAATTCAACGTTTTAATCGAAAGAAACAAAATATATTTATAAAAATAATATTAAATTCATAAAGTTTGAAATATAATAAACAATAAATAAAATATGTTTTCAAAATAAAAAAGGTTAAACTTGAACATAATTTAAAGATAAAAATCAATGAAAAATTAGGATACACAATGTGATTAAACAAAAAGATATAAATTCAAATATAATAATATAGATATTTTTAATTATCATTTGATATTATTTTTAAATCAAAAAACTGATTAATAATCTATAATCATCTTAATGAATTCAGTTAAAACTTATTATGAGTTAACTGAATCATTTTTAAATTGAAAAATTCGATTAAGTTAATTGAATAAAAGTTGGATTGATTAATACGTCATATCGGTTAACTGTCTAACCATGTTCACCACTATTGTTGGCCATGAGGATTAAATCAATTCAACTTATTCATGTTAACTAATTATTCATAAGAGAGTTGAATTGTAATGTTAGTTGGGCATGGGTCTTTAGTATTTTTTTAAACGTACGGTTGTTTAAGAAATTTTTTTATAATTAATTGCATAAAGTGGAAGAATTGATGTAATAAAACAAATATAGAAAGTTCATATCTCATACATTACAATGCATTATTATCTAAAAATAATAAAGATAATAAGATTAGGATAAAATACAACAAATATAAGAAATTACACATACATCTTAAACAAATCAATCTGAACTTTTATCATTAATTTTAAATTTGAGAGGATTATTTCATCATATTAGGCGGGTGATACTTATTACTATATTTTTTGATCAAATGACTCTAATTTAAATTCTAATAGCCACGTGGGTGAAATTAATGTCCGATAGACTCTCAATTCTTAATCGTTTCGAGCAAGTTTTGTTTCTATTAGTTAGTTTTCATACAATAATAGATGACACAATTATATTAGTATCACATGATCACTCAAATGTTAACTATTCAATTTCAATTGAAAAATATGTAAGGTCTTGATCCTTTTATTAATATGAATTATGTATAGCTTTTTTTCACATATATGAAGCACTATATATTTTGACATAATTGCTTAAATGTATCATAAAAAGTCTTTTATTTTATTGAACAAAATGGATTAAACCTTTGATGTTGAATATATAAAATTTCATATATCATGCAATTGTTAACACATTTGTTAAACTAAATAAATATTAAATTTTAAAGTTATTTAGCTAAATTCTAAATAATGTAATTAAATATTTACTATAAGTTGAAATGCAATATATATTAAACAATATGGTTTGAGATTCTATTTATCATTTGAAATCCTTAAATTTGTTGGTTTGACATTAAGATCCTTCTTTAATTTTAGGTAAATACTTTATTGATTTATTTTTATTAATTATGAAATTATTTTCTGTTGATTCTTAAAATGTAAACTTTACATATTTAATTTTTTGACATATTTTAATAAAGATTCCCTTCTTTTTTTTCCTTCTTCGAGAATGACAACAAAAGGATGATGACGACAATGAAGGACACACTTTATGCATGTTCCACTTCTCTATTGCCTCCCCAAAAGCTAATATCATTTTGGCACTCATGACACAATAGTTAGTGAATAAGCAAGCACGATGCTCCAACATTGCAGCCAGTAGCGGAGGGTGGTGGGGCGTTGAGTTGGTCCGCCAACGCTACTTTATTCACATTAATATTTTGAATTAGTGTTGTAGGATCACCTGACACCAAGAAGGAGGGGTGAATTGGTGTAATAAAATTTTAAACCGATTTCACAATAAAAATACGGAAGCTCAAAATCGATTTATCGCAAAGCTCAAATCGTAAGTTCTCAATCAAGAACAAGTACAATAATGATATGAGAATGCAATATGATAAGTAAAGCAAGTAAGAGAGAAATGCAAACTCAAGACACAGATCAAATTATTGACGAGGTTCGACCCCAACTTGGCCTACGTCCCCGCTCCAACTTCTCGATCTCAAGATCGTCGAAAATCCACTAGCACTTCTTTTCAACTAGGGAAAATAATCCTTTTACACCACACTGCCTTTTCTCCACTTCGAAAGGTACGACACACCTCTCTTCTAAGGAAGCTCAATCTCACACGTTTCTTCGCTCAAGAGGCCATGTGTGAACCTCTCTTACAATGAAGCTTTCAATCTCTCAAGAAGAACAAAAGAATATACTCTCTTACAATCTCTCTACAACAACTTCAAACTCAAGAACAAGAGAAAAAAGAGAAGATTCAACAAATTGAGCTCAAGAGGCTTCTAAACTTGATTTTTCTTTAATGTTTATGTTTCCTTTGAAGTCTTAACTCATTCTAGCTCTTTGGAAACTCTTTTATATGTGTCTTATAGCAATATGAACGTTGTTTTCTTCTTGGGCAAAAAAACTAGCCGTTGTAATTTTTTTCCAAATATATCCCTTCACAATTTCGGTCACAACGTTTCGCACAGATGTCCAAATGAGTTGCTTTTTTTGTTCTTTGAAAAGTAACAAGATTATCTACAACTTTTGTATTCAAAACTCGACTCAGAGCTGACAGAAAGAAAGTCAAATATCTCGTTGAAGTTTGAACAATATTTTTTTTAGGCTAAGGTCGATCGACCGACCTTGTGTTAGGTTCAACCGACTTTGATGAGTTCTTTAACCAACTTTCGTGAGTTCGACCGACTTCATGAGTTTTTCAACTGATCTTCAATTTTGACTTCGTTTTGAATCAACCGATCTGTCTAAGATTCGACCGACTTTAATGAGTTCTTCAACCAACCTTCGTAGGTTCGACCGACCTTTATATTAGGTTCAAACGATCTTCATTATTTTAGTCATAACTCGCTGCACAGATATCCGATTGATGCGATTCTTATTTTTTTGGAAACATAAAAGCATTATCTACATTTCATCTATTCATTGCTCAATCTAAATAAGATGGGAATAAGGTCAAATATGAATATAAAATTCAGTACATATAATTTTACTTTGAACTTAACAGACCTTCATTATTTTGTATATAACTTTTTTATGTAGATATCAAAATGAGACGATTCTTGAATATATAGAAAGCTAACAGAATTAGCTACAATTAATATATTCATGTCTCAATCCAGATTATAAGGGGAACATAGACAAATAT
The DNA here is from genome assembly GCA_001647135.1 of Pontederia paniculata. Taxonomy (NCBI): domain Eukaryota; kingdom Viridiplantae; phylum Streptophyta; class Magnoliopsida; order Commelinales; family Pontederiaceae; genus Pontederia; species Pontederia paniculata. The sequence goes on along the minus strand of LTAE01001586.1, from coordinate 33,741 downwards.
TAAGTTGAACTTTAGTGCATATAATTTGACTTTGAAGCTTTCACACACTTATTATATTTTAACATGCACATATATCTTTTCCAATGTTTTCATAAGGTTTTCATCATAAAAAAGATATAAATATGACACTAATTCATAAAGTCATTTTTCCAACAAGTGTGACACCTTAAAGTACCTACATCGCTCTGGCGACAATGCATAAGTGGTATAGTGATCAAACATCCATGGTAGAAGTTGACATAATCCTCGACTCCCCGCCGAATAGAAGAAAGCTTTAAGATGATTGAAAATACAAACAATGGACAAAGGGAAGGTAATGGCAAAGGACTAATCTTATTACACAATTTTCGCAATATTTTCCCTTTTGTCCAGCACATCGTGGGCCAATGGAAGTGGCAACATAGGATGGAATGAATGAGGAGGAACGGGAATGAAGAAGTTTGTAGTATGTTAATGCACCACCCTAAGCTAAGACTGATGGACATTTTAGTCTTTAAATAAAACCCACTTAAAGTCATTAGTACAAAAAAACCTAATTTAAGACTCTAAAATCCTTTAAATTCAAGTTCTTTCTCTCCAAGTCATTCAAAAATTCCAAATTAAAAGTCTCAGAATCGTAAACTCTCCAAAGCATTGTCTAGCAAATTAAAGAGAAACTAAAGGAAACTTGACGATACTAGAGTGAGGGGGAGGAGGAGCTTTGTCCTTAGAATTAGAAAGAAGGGAAATGAGGAACAAAAGACAAAGAAAAGAGAGGAATAAGAAGACATGAGATGTATATTAGGAAATCAAACCCATTTTCTTCTCCCTGAAGTTTTGATTTGTGTGTGGATTGAGGTTTAAAAAATAATCCATTTTTGTGAAGTGATATTAAGGGATTTGCATCAAAAGTTAATGTTGCATATGAATATTATTTTGCCGTTTTTATGCAAATTATTATGATACAAATATTCTATATATATGATCATTGAAAATACTGAAATGATCTAATCTATGAATGTTATATGTTTGAAATGATCATTTTATGAATATTGTCTGGTATAGGTGAGATGTGTTATGGTCAAATTATTAAAACCTAAGGAAAATAACCTAAAAGTCTAGTAGGATCATATTAAGCCATTATGGATCATAACCATCCAATACGGCCTTTAATGAAACACTATAACCATATCAAGCTAATGAGAAGAACATTATATAGTGTAGTTTACAAAACAAGCAACATGTCAAACACTTAGTTGTGGGACTATATTTGATCTTTAGCACCCAATATGATACCAATTTCGATTATAGGTCTTGTATTAACCACTACACTCCAACTTTTGATCGTTGAACTCTATTCAAGCACATTTTATTTGTTGTTTCTATGAGTAATTATTCTAATGTATTATGCTTAATACAACATTGCGTGATGTCATGTTATTACTTAGAAAAATTATGCAAATGATAGTCGTAAGATAGACACGTCGTGAAATTGGAAGCAAAATCTTCATCGACAAAGGTCTTTACGAGTAGGCACATTATGAAATATGAAGCAAAGTCTTCATCGACAAAAGTGTTAATACTTTCTATTAAGTCAACTGTTCTTTGGCAATAATTTTTATACTTTTCATGCTAGAAAATGAAAAAGATAGGTCGTAGTGAATACTCTGGCCTATCTAGCTAGAAGATGATCATTATGAATTTGTCATTGAATAATTTTGGGAGCAAACTTATTGTCGAATTTGTAGTGTCTTAGAGACATAAAGCACTCAAAATTACCTCCTCACCTAAAAGCTTGCTTTTATGTTGCAAGAGGAGAAGACTAGATGCATGTACATAGTGGAATTAAGATAAAAAAGCTTCTATTTTTTTCTTCTTCTCACATGATTTTACCAAAAAGGAAACAATAAGAATAAAAAATGTATTTAGCCATTTCTATGAGGTAAGAATGCTAGATTATTGAATATAAATGTTGCCTAAGTGGGAGAATAATTTTATAATAGCTTTACATATTTAATTTTTTTCTTCTTGATCATGTTTTGTTAGATAGTTAAATGTTTTCCAAGTGTGGACTGTAGTTATGTAATAATCAGATTGTTTTTGAACATATATACAAGCTCATAATATTCATGCAAAAGCTCAAAATGTTTGAATCTAGAGTTTACCATTACAAGGATCAAAGAAAGGGGAAGAAAGATATCACCAATGCCCATATCAGACAAAAGGGTTGGGGGACGAGGTATTGCCCCCTCTTCTCTAACACAAACAAGAGGGAGTGGCACCCCCTCTCCTAGTGTAAACCCTACTTAAAGATGAGGATGACAGCCCCCTAAAGAGAACAGTGCCCCATCGTCAACTAGTGAAGGCGGCACAAGGGAGGGGCCACTCTCATCCTCATTCTTTTCATAATAAATAAAAACATTGTGGCCTTTTTTTATTAACGTAAGTTAAAAAGTATTTAAATCTAGTAAGATTTAATTTATAGGGTAATATTTTTTTATAATTTATAAAACAACTAACAAAACGTTAGATGAAAAGCGGTAGAAGAATCTCATTGGGCACACTTAAGAGTTAAATATGATAAATTTATCATTTAGAATTAGACATGAAAATAAGTATAGGGGGGAGATAAAAGAAATAACTCTAAAATTATAACTAAACATGGGCTATCAGTTTGAATGCAATATATATTAAATAACACACCATAATTAGTTATATTAACATTTTTGAAACATAACAATTAGCTACATAGAATTGAAAAATAATCCAAAGCCCTAATCTCTTTGTGGTCTTCGGATGAAATCTCCATGTTCGTAGGTTAGGGACAACAGGTTCTTGCATGATGTATCTTGCTTTGTTGTGTTAATTTATGTTTGGATGTAATGGGAACAAACAACTAGATGTTCTTCATCAAAACTTTTTGTGTCAATCGGGAATAATATTCTTGTTCTTGAAACTTTTTAAGAAAGGCAATTGATGTACTTAACTTGTTCTAGCTTGGAGCACCATGTTCCTAGGTAAAGAACATGGTGCTTCCATATGAACTTTTGATTCAATGACCACATTGGAAAAAAGGGTGTTTGATTGTAAACTCGGGATTATACAATTATTTTTAACCAAATGATGTCTTTAGATCTCCCTCTTAACCAAAATATTAGTATGAGTGTTCTACTAAAAATATATAAAGGTCCCAACCAATGTTGTGAAACTTGAATTGGACTAATCGATCAAATCGGTCTGCTCACGTCCTCGTCCTTCCTATCAATTCATGGGTCATTGAGAAATAAAAAAAATGATTGGATCATCCAAGTTTAACCATTCGATTGGACAATTGCAATTCTCCTCACTTGCTCACAGAAAGAAACAAAATATTGATGGTAATAGGATTCTTCACTACCTAATCTAATGCCACAACCTTAATTTTTTTGAAAAAAATGAAAGGATAAAAGGAAAGATGAGACAAGATAGGATATGAGTATGATTAAGAAAAGATATGCATGACTCCAAGTCAAATTGTGATTCTAATACTTTACTTATCAAGTTAATATTTTAAGTCCTATACGAGTTAATTTCTAAGGAACTCTTAATCAAAATACAAGTTAGCCCTAAGGAGTTCTAATCACAATCAAACTCTACCTAAAGGGGATTTCCTTCTCTATCAATAGGACACAACCCCTCCCTTTTTCTCACAATCTCGAGGAGGAAGACATACCATAAGGGGAACGAGGAATAAAGAGGATAAGCTAACGATAATTAGGTACGTAACTAGGAGGATCAAATATAGAAATTGTCAAATGTATAAGATAGTACGATAGAATCGTATTAAATGCAATTATGATTTGGATTCTGCATAAGGAGATAATTATCATAGTTATTAGATGATTAATAATCAGCCCTAACACACAGTTAAAGGCAACATTAATAATCTGAATGATCGAACATGGGTCGTGTCCTAATGGACGCAATCCACGTTCGCTTACGGGAACAACCGTGTCAATCAGACGTGGGTCATGTCCCTAGAACCACTGTGGAGCAGGAAAACATGTATTGTGTCACCCCTTGATGTAAATCGTGTCCGATGGAGAGAAGATAGCGCTGTAGTGGAATCGTTATATCAGAGATAGAACACAGACCACGTCGAACCTTGATGTAGGTCGTGTTCTGCAATAGTATTAGAGCAAAAACTAAGCATCAACTCCCAAGGAATAGGTCGTGTGCTTTCGAGACGTAGACCACATTTTTCGAAACAATGGCGGCACCGAGATCCTAATCATAGAAAATGGGTCGTGTCACCCAGAAGCGGACCACGTCATTATCCATATGCATTGTCGTGTTGCACCAACGTGGGCCGCGCCTTGAGGGAATACAGGTTGGGTCACCTGGAACCCAGACTCTACATGACCTTAACACATTGTGAACAACACGATTCTTGTTCAGTATCAATGGGTGTTGTGTGTCGTGGACATATAAACATTGTTTATTTTGATTCTATCCTTTGATTTATTGATTGTTGTATGAACAATAACCTAGAAAGGAGACATTAAGGATAAAAATGATTAATGGATGCGATTGAATCGATCCATGAAAGAATGAATTGGTTTTCAGTGAATTGGACTCCAAACGTGAAGTAATTGAATTTCGTCAGGAGCAATTGAGATTCTTCGAAAACAATTGAGCTTCTTCGGGGACAATGGTTTAAAAGATTTCCTTTTGGAATAATTGGTATGAGATATTGAATTTCAAAATTACCTACCCTTATTGGCACTAGGATAAACCTAATGACTTTCATGATTGTTGAAAGCTCACAAGCAATTATTATAATTGAATAACTTAGGACAATAGTATAATAAGTGATTATGATGAGTTCTAAGTTAAATGTTGAATTGGGTAAGAACCTATGAAACAAAAAAGAATAGGGGATTATCTCATTACACTATAATTTAGATTCTTGCAATTGAATAATAATGAATATGGTAAAGAAAGGAACAAAGAGACAAAAAAGAAAATAAGATAAAGAAAATGGAAGAAAAAACTATTGATATTGATCTCAAATTTTCTATTATGTCTTTATATATGATCTTTTTATATTTTCATTTATATATTGATCTTCGTACTTTTGTTTCTCATACGATGAATACAACGAATAGATGATAACACTAGTGATGTAGACGTTCGTGACATGATGACTTGATAGAATCTAGTTGTAACGCCCCGACCCTCGAGATAGCGGAAGCGAGAATTAAAAAAAAAACTTTACTCGAGGGATTGGTCGCTACCTCTATCGTTCCACCATAATTAAAAATATATCAAAATAATATTTAATTTTATTCTTTATGCATATATAAATATAAATAATTATGGTACAAAATAAATGTAAACCCTTCAGGACTCAGTTCCATGTGCCAACCCATGTCACGAGCATTGACCACC
>LTAE01001586.1:3458-22255 GCA_001647135.1 Pontederia paniculata | reverse complement strand
ATATATATATATATATATATATATATATATAAATGAATCATGATAGTCTTCTTTCTTAAGTCTAGGGGATGATCATATTGATCTATTTTATAATCAGGGTATGATTGTTTTTAATGAATATAAGTTTCGAAGAAAATGAAATTACGTCGAAATATTTGTTGAAAATCCAATTTTTTTCTTGCATTTTTTACGTGTGAAAAAAAGTAAAAAAGTGTGGGACAGTAGTAAGAGACCATTTTTTTTCTTTTCTTACGGGGTAAATATGATTTTTTTTTATAATAGGTATACAAACTTTTTAGTAGTGAAAAAGATTGCTGTTATTTTTTTGAAAATATTTTTTTCCTGAAACAAGTTAGCATGATCTGAAGGAGAGACCAAGTGATTCTAAAACAAATTAATATATTAGAAATATGATTTTTGAGAAATTGAATATTTTTCTCCTTTTTGTTGTGAAATTAACACTAACTAAAGTTGACTAGGTTTAAATGTTTTTAGTTATGCAAAAAAAAAAATGAAAATAAACTAATTATTATTTGATGAAGGCAATTCATGTCCAATAAAAAGGTGTAAATGGTTGAACGGAATATACTAATGAATATTATGTCACAAGATCCATTTTATTAAGTATCATGATGAAGAATAATAAGACTTTGGATGTGACGAAAATTAGATACAATTTTTAAATAAGAAATAGTAAAATAAATAATTATACATTTTTTTTATAATATGTAGCAAAAAATTAATAATAAAGTAACAATTTAAATATATTTTATTATCAATATTTATACAAGACGTAAGGGATTTTAAAAACTAGAATTGTAATATTTTACTAAAAGATAAAAAAAAATTAAAGAAGTTTCTTATGCTCACTCATTTTCTTAGTTTTTTTAGACTAGTTGGGTAAACCTTTGAAGACTAGGGATCCATTTTTTTGGTGAAAATTATATCATTAAATTTGATTTTCTGACTTCCTAATATTTGATAGCATTAAATAAGTTAGCCATCTGAAAAAAAAATCCTGCTAACTAAGAAAGACAAATAAAATTCAAAAATGTTATCTTCTCTCACAAAGACTCATTTTTACATACTTTTTTTTTCATATTCAAAAGTCACATATCAAATTCATTTTTCAAAAAAACACTTTTTAAAATTTTATTTTGCGTTATCCATTTAATTTTATTGAAACTCGTGAAATAATTTAATTATGTTAGTACATATGATATTTTGCCCTTATTAAAAAATTGAATAAAAATATATATTATTTAAATAGAATACATCATATATTTTATCATCTGAATTATTAAATTTAAAATATATAATTAATAAAAAAATATGATATATCCTACTATGAACCCATAAAATAATATGGACAATATTAAATGTTAATGTAAAAAGAGTCACTCGTTGGTTGAAATCTGTGTTGGTATAATGAAGGGTAAACAGATAAGATAAAATGATTAAATTTTAGGAATGATACACCTATATGTTTATCTAGAACATTTTTTTAAGTATTAACTTCTAATTTTGCGTGTAGCCCATTTGAGTCTCCTGCGTTGGATGCATCGCCCGACAGTTGTGACATTTTCGAAATACAACTGTTCATATCGGTAGTGGTGCTTAATTAATATATTTAGATGCCAAAACGCTCGTTATTTTCTCGTGATTCCAATGTTTTGGAAGTTAACATTAATACAAAAAATATATAAGTTGAATTGAGATTTTGGTCCTGATTAAAATTATTAAAACTAAATTTTACCATCGTGAGATTTTATAAAGCCTTTTATAATGATCATAAAAATTTTATGAACTCAATGATATAATTGAAAATGAGTTCATTGTGATAATATTTTATGGTAAATTTTCAAAGATTGAAATTTTATTTAGATATATGCCGAGCACCTTATTAAAATTATAAGGACATATAAAAAATAAAAATTAGCCTCACATAAATAAAGTATGAAGATGATTATGAATTTATATATAGCTATATTTTTTATCATTCAAGACGTATTTTAATTCGTGCGGGCTAAGTATCGAAAGCAAGCAATTTTTTAAATGGATTGAGGGTGTTAGAGAAGGTACTAGAGCGAACATCGTGTGCTCACTTGAATAATATGGGACGATTCAATGAGGACATTGAGTCCTGAAGGGGGAAGATAATAAGGTCCCAACATAATAAAAATGAAAGTTAGTCTCATGTGGACAAAATACGGAAGTAGTTACGAGCTTATAAGTAACCATCATTTTTATCATTCAAGACGCGTTTTAAATTCGTGCGCAAAGTGAACAAATTCTTAAATGGGTCAGGAGTGTTACAAAAAGTATCAAAATCAACATCACGCTCACTTGAATCATGTGGGACGAGATACTCAACAAGAACATTGAGCGGAAAAGAATGTAAGGATCCAAGATAAAGAATGAAAGTTAGCCCCAAATAAACAAAATATGAAGATGATTATGAGCTTATATATATCTATCTCATAATTGAAGACATATTTTAAATTCGTGCGGACTAAGAATCTAGTGTTACAGAAATAATAATAATAATAATAATAATAATAATAATAATAATAATAATAATAATAATAATAATAATAATAATAATAATAATAATAATATTGTTATTAATATTATCATCATCATCTTAACTGAATTTAGAAGATATGATGTGTTACATCATTCGTGCTTAAACAAAGATATGATTTTTTTCCAACATGAATTTTCGGTATTCAAAAGTTTGATTACTCTTGACTAATTATAACAAGAAGATTAAATAATGATTTTTTGGATGCACCGTATATGTGGTTCTTTATTTTTTTAAACATATATTGGTTTTTAAATTGTATCTTATTTATCAATATTTTGCGAGGCTATGTAGACGAATTATGCTATTAATTGTTTTATTTTTTTTATATTAACATTGCTATTTAGAATATTCTTATTAGTTTCTGATTCGAGTTATGAAGCACAAAAGCGTAAAATATCTTTCGACAACTATTATTTCGAAGTTCAATTCTGAGATCTTCTTATTTCGAATTTCAACCAAATCATTTCTTTTCTCATTTCAGTTTTTTATTATTGAGAAAATATTGAAATGCACTGCTTCGTATCACAAACATAACCAACCTAAAGTCCAGATTGGGCTGAGTTCCACAATATATAGTTAAAGGATTCTTGGCTATCATTTAAGTGGTTTCTTTTATGATGTACTAAGGGTTTGTTTTATTTATAAGTTTAAAATTATTTATAAGTTAATTTAAATATATATATATATTGATAAATAAAAATTATACATATAAATTGTTAGAATAGCTTATAAGTTAAAAAAATAAACAAATTTGGTGCTTGTTTGTAAAGTTTTTGGCATATTTTTTTTAACCAACTATATTACTCTTTAATCTATATTCTTTTAATATTATTACCATATAACTGCAAAGATACCTTAAGTATACTTATTTAAACAAATATTATAATTAGAATTATTTTTATAAATATCCCTCGAACTGTCATAAAAAAATTAAGATATAACTGTAATATATAAAATCAAGCAGAATTAGATATGAACTTTTTTCGATTGGACAATTTAGTCTAATTATCTGATATTAAATTTTATACAAATTATTTTAATTTATTAAATTATTATTTTATCCTTCTAATTAAAAAAAATTAATTTATCTCTCCACTCCCTCTCTCACTCTCCTCTCACATTTCTCTTCTCTCACCTCTCTCGTTGCTTAAGCTCGCGCGACATGCGTGACGAGCTCGTGCGACCTGCGAGACGAGCTCGCGCGATTTGTGCAAATCAATGATCAGATGGCTGTGAAAGAAAATATAATGTGATGACAATTTTTCCACCTTTAAATCCAGCAATACATTTTCTTTCTATTACTTTTCTCAGTTATTCAAATCAATGATCATAAAAAAGAATAATAAACATAATGGGATGAAAAACTATCTATACTAATTGAGCAAGAATAAACTAAATTAGAACATAGAAAATGGAAACAAATGTACAGCTAAAGCTTAAATATTTCCAAAAGGCTCATTGTAATATATATATATATATATGGTGTGTTTTTTGCTTGTTTGATTCAAGCTTTCATTCATTCGTCGAATCAGATAATTAGAAAAGAAGATGTTAAATAATGCTGGGAAAAACATTAATATACATGTTCACCTACCATTAAATCAAGATTCAATGTGAATCTTATTTTGTTGAGATTAATTATTTGAATGATCGGGAAAATAATATATTTTCTTTTCTTTTTTTACTTTTCATGTTCTAGGCACACAGAGAGTCAGAGACCTTATTTTATAATTCAAAAATCGATGGATGTAAATATTAAAAAGTAATTTAATTTAGTATAGCAAATATCATGAAGGTACTTAAATCAAAATTTTGTGACTGGTCTCGTAACTTCTTTTTTTCCTCACATGTTTATTTTTGTTAATTTTAAATTAATGCTGTTTTTTTTTCACTTTTGCTAAAATAGGTTAATAATGTGTCTATCTCAAATCCCAAACGCCAATTTTATTTAAGGGATCAGAATAAGTATTGACTCCACTCTAAAAAAAGAATTCCATTTGCGAATTATACATTTTGTTACAAACTTTAATTTTTTGACAAAAAAGAATATTTGTTTGAATTTTTTAGTGGATCCTATTTTGAATCGGAATGGGCCAAACAGGTCAAGATGGGCTCCCCAATCAATTCTACCTTATTAGGCCTTCGTAGATGGATCATAAGAACAGAAAAAAAATAAAGGTAAAGAAAATGGGAGACAATTGAAATTATTTATATGATACTACGAGATTCTCAATTAATTTGTCCACCTACATATTTTGTTGGTTTGCAGTACTTGAGAAGTATTGAAAAAAAATGTCGCATATCATAATTTATTTTCTTTCAAATTTTTTTTTCATCACTTTCATAATTAATAAATGTTTGACAAACAAAAAAAAAAACAAATTTTGGTTGATTAAAAAAGAAAGTTATTTTTTAAAACTAACTTATTCTTTACAAAATAGATTTTTTTTCTAATCAAGACTTGATTTATGTTTCTAAAAGAATTTTCCTCGTTGTCTTCAAAATATATATTAAATAGAAACTAAACTACTTTCTAAATTTATTTTCCTAAAAAAATGGATTTAAAAATTTATTTTTCATAAAATACAAACTGAGCTATTTAATTTTCTGTTCATGACATTAAAATGACAAGACTGATTATGTGATCAGAAGTTATGTCAAGATTCTTCCACGCATGCATGCATGCTGCTCCAAGTGCTATACTCTCCTAACTTATACTTCTAATATTTTTATAATGACACACATAATCATTATATTATATTTTGCAAAAAAAATTAAAAAAGATAAGGTTAAGACTTATTAGATGATGAGAATAATTCTTATATTCAATCCAAACATGCTAAAAATAATAATATTTTACCAACTTTTAAAATCAACTCAATTTTCTTAAAATCACTCTTTTTTTATTATCAAATTAAGAATAAATTGTATCCGTTACTGACAGGAACAATTTGTTTCTTTTTTTTTCTTTAAACTTATTTTTATTAAATTATTTTATCTAAATAGATATATAAGTATTTATAATTAATAGTCTTTTACATTCGTCAAAATTTTCAAAAAATATAATATTAATAATAAAATATAATATTACAAGTATTTTGGTATTAACAGTTGTATGTATTAATTAATTATTATACTATCATATTATTTGGTAATAATATATATTAAGAAAATAGAATAGTGTGAAATGTTAATTAGCTAGCCGTTACAATATTAGTTAATTGATATAATATTATAATTATCTAGTAGTTAATATTTTATTAATAATAAAATAAAATTAATTATATGCTATTATAAGCATAGTAATTTGCACTAATAGTTCTTTATCATTATTTAACTCAATAATTAGAATTATGATACTTAGTTGTTAATAATTAACAATATCAATAAATAACTAATTATGTTAAAAAATTATTAACAAAATACTATATCTATTATTTTATTTTTTGTTATTATTTCAGCCTAACACTCACAAATTAGTCAACCAAATATGCCACATAAGAATATCTCACTCTTATTCTTTTCAGAGTCATTTGGAATGAGATTATAATTTATGAGAATATAGATTGATATTCTAAATAATATAATAATCTTGTTTTGATATTATTATTTCTGTTTGGTTGAAGATTGATATTTGAGGGATTATAGAAGTTTGTATTCAATGAAGTGTTTGGATATGGTTCGAATATAAAGAAATGATTTCAAAAAATGATGAAATTGCCCCTTGTCCATTTTATATAAATCTTGCTCTAATTTTCTCTCTGACCATTCTCATTTCGTCCTTGTGAAACCGGTAGTCGATGCTTCCTTTGCACGTAGGCTACCATAACTTAATCTTCATTCTCAATATTGTAAAAAAAATTATAAATGTTCTTGTTTGTTATTTCCAAAAAATAAATTTCCCTCTTTATAATAAGGTTCTTGATTAAGTAGATATTGTACTGCTTTTTTACATCGCGACCTATTTGATTTTACTGAAATAAATATTTTTTCAACATGCATTTGAAACTTCTTAGTAGATTATCCTCAAATGCTACTTATTTTCATATGCAAAAAAATGCCTCAATATAAATTATTTAAAATATGATGCATGTGTACCGAAGGCGTTTTGATATTTGTGTGATCCAAATTTTGTAGGAATTGATTTGATGGCTTATCAAGTTTATCAATCAAATGCTCCTATTTGTGGATGCAGTGATATTTCGGTGCCGAAGACATCATGGATCGAAAATAATCTCGAAAGACGTTTTTGGGGTTCAAAATGCAATGTAAAGATCGATTTATAGTAATTGCTTCATATATAAAGTTATTGTATACTACATTGATTTATCTACATTTTGTTTGTAGGATAAGAATGCAAATGAAGTTTGTGGTTTGTTCCGATGGCTGGACTCCCTTGTTGAAGATCGTAGTAGAGTGGTTATTATTGGTTTACTTGAGAAAACTCGAAAACTTGAATGTGTAATTAAACAACACAAATGAGAGAAGATAGTATGTTTTTAGTTGGCATGTTTGTATGTTTTCTATTAATGAAGTTGTAACTTCATTGTGGAATTTGTGCTGCAAAAAAATGTTATGTAATTATCTATGTTAATGAAATGTATGTTTTTATCAAACACTGTGGTACTATGAATTATCTCAGCACTTGTTTAGCTCATAAAAATTTTCAAACAAATAATGTTACGTTTTTTTTATGCTTTTATCTTTAGCACATCAGATACATATACTTCTTTAACTCATAGAATTTATAAAAATTGGACCAACAAATCTTGCAATCTACTCAAGTTTCATGTCAAGGATGACGAATGCATAACTCAAATTAATCACCACAAATAATAAACATGATTTTAGCACCACATATATAATAGAATGCACAACTACAAACTTAACAACAACAAAAAAATGTTCAATGCATGACTAACTTAAAAAAATGTTCATATAACTTTAGCTGCAAAAAAGGACTACAAACAATGTTTCATCAATTGAACATAAGTTTTCATTGGACATTTCATAGATATAATTAATATCAATGATCCACTTATCAAAGTCATATGTTCTTTGTTTGAGCAGTCTTAGTTCTCTTACATTTGATTTGCTACAAAAAAAAACTCAAGTTAAACAACACTGAATATCCACTAAAGCAAAATAACAATATTTCATTATAATAGAACAATATTGCTTACTTCCATGATTCCATTGACCATACCAAAGGCGATTTGCTATGTCATTATGAAGTAACTCACCACTTTGACCCTCTTCAATTCCAATTGACATGCTTGGTTTAGTGTTGCCTGCATCAAGATCATGTTCCCCCTCTAACGCCATATTAGTACATTTCATTTCTTTGATATCGCTCAATGAATTATTATGCATAATACAACATGCGTGAGTGGACACCTACATATGTACTTAGTAAAACAATGAAATCATTGCTTAACAAGCATATTGCCTTGAGCACATGGTTGAAATCTTGTGAAATGGTCTCTCCCAAGTGTTGGAACTTCTTTGCCATATTACGTTTGGACTCAGCATGACCTACACAATAAAAAACCCTAATTGCTCTTGTGTAGTGACTTATTTTGTACTAGATATGAGTCCTTTTGACACAAGTATTTCCTCAAGCTTGAAAAATATACTCTTGCTCAATCGAAATGTGTCATAACATCTGTCTGGGTTACAAGTTCATGATCAGCAAATGATCGGGTTTACAAGGCATCTTAATGTTGCCAATTCAGGTTAAAAATTAAACAATCCACTTGCCATTATAGTTGTTATCACTTATTGATGAAATTATTCGTCATCGAGTAACAAGTCAATAAACTTATAAGTCTCCATCTATAATGAGAGGAACACATTAACATTAGTTAATGCATGTAAAAAAATAAATTATATCATATAACAACTAACAAGATGATAACATACATAACAAAATTATGAAAGAAGATACTCATAAAACATGACTAAGAGATAAGCACAAAACATACTTCAATTAGATAAGTCACATAATGCAACACAAACTATGGTAGATGGTCCATGCCAAAGGTCATAGTACGAACTATGCCCATTACAAAAACAAAATGAAGACAACTAATTAAAGCAAGTACAGTAGAAGTTTAAAATATTATCTCAAAAACAGACATCACATATCATTACAAAGAGACAATAACACTAATATTCGATCTAATCCACTTTAACTAGAATCTCCAACATCAACTCCAGATGGGGCATGTTAGTTAGCATCATGATCAATCCTTCGAGGTGCAACAAAGTGAGCAACAAAAGCTATAAATTGAGCTGGATGCACATGACCGTTATTAATGTGAGAACTTTCACACCTAAAATTGTTTCCATTCGAGTTCTTAGTGAAGTGTGATCCAAATGTAGCTGTTGGGGCTATATGTGTTGGTCCAAATGCAGAGGTATTTGTTGGTACAACTGTACATGAGTATATACGATGATAATAAAAAAGTTGTTGCATTATCCATTTTTTTTATTGTATAATTATCACAATGCATGAAGGACCAAAGTTTATTCTCATCCTTGAATGACTCCATCATTGCAAGTTTTATTTCAAGAGTGATGTTAGGAGCTTTCTCGCATAACTTTGTCCAACACTCTTTCCGAGAAATATATAATGGAGTTCTTATGTTTTTTCCTTCACAATAACTCATTTGTAATGTCCAATCTCTTCTTCAACTGCTCTGCAAGATCAACCATAGCTTCAAATGCTTCAATAGAAACATTGTTCCCATGTGAGGTAGGAGCCAAATAACTAGAGCATGGCCTCTTTCCAGTAGAAGAAGAATGTTGAGTTTCAAGTAAGATTGATTGAAAATGCAACTATACTTGAAATTGGGTTATTAGTTGAAAAATCAGAAGTATTTGGCAAAAAAAAAAAAACTCACCCATTTGCAAAAGAACAAGTGCAAGTGGGCGTAACACTTTGCCCCATGTTGTCATTCTAATTGAAGTTGATGTCTTCTAAATTAATATCATTAGTTTGACCACTAACATTTTTATTATCAGACTCAATTTGTTGAGACATAAATGTGGTATAACCATATCTTCCAATAGCTATTTTTTTTGAAAAAGTAGTAAGATCATCTCATCGTACAAGGGAAATGGCTTGTCCTTAATCCCAACATAGTGCTTGTTAACTTAGTAGATAAAGTTTAACGTTAGTAAGGACATTATGTATCATGAATTTGCTACTTAAGATGGACTTTATTTAGTACTCACCACAATAATTTCTACCGACATAGCAGCATCTCCAATACGGGTGTTATGCTCGCTATTCTAACCTCATCCGCTGCAATTAGCTAAAGTTTTATATAAGTTGAAATTTTTTTCTCAAATTTTTTAACCTATATGGTACACATCAAAATCCTTTTTCGTGATATCAATGAACCTTAGCCGCATTCTTTTTTGTGTTTCACTAGAAAATTATCAATTGTTACAGTTGCCCTCAAGGTTCTCTTGCTTCATGAGGCCGATAAAGATAACATCCATTTAATCGTTCCAATTAGTTATTCTTTTTTTACGCATTGAGCCATATTTATTTTGTCGGGATTGCTTGGTACTCATCATTCCTTAGATCATTTTTTTAAACAAGTATGCATAAAAGGACCAACGATGATTGTGTATATAAGCATGCATATAGGCCAACAATTTGAGTAATTAATATATCTAAATCATGAGAAAAAAGGATCAACGATGATTGTGTATAAGATCTTACCGCATGATAATTGTTGATGAACCAAAAAGTGTGCACAAGTTAAAAGTCCAATGCTAGATCTGAGGAAGATAAAAATTATTTATTTTCTTCCAATGGAAAAAGAAAAACATGTGAGAAAATTAGAATGAAATTATAAAAACAAGCATAAGCTTCCATGGAAAATGTTAATATATGGTAAAGTGAAGATAGAAAAGCATCACTAAGCTGGCATAAACAAATAACATTAAAGTAAAAACAGATAATCACCATTAAGAAGTTGTCATAAAAATAAATTGATAAAATACTAAAGAATAGAAAATAATTGGATCGCTGAAGAATAACAATAGAAAAAATGTCAAAAAAACCTTGCAAAAATAGACAAAGAATAAATGAATCAAAATATATGCAAAAGATGACTTGATTGATAAAGGAAATAATCATAGAGAAAAAAAGGAACAACCACGTCTGTTTGCTGAAGCTCATGAGGAAAGAACGACCGCCTTGTTGGAAATCTAATCTTGATTAGGAGTTCAATTATATTAGGATTAGAAGT
The DNA here is from genome assembly GCA_001647135.1 of Pontederia paniculata. Taxonomy (NCBI): domain Eukaryota; kingdom Viridiplantae; phylum Streptophyta; class Magnoliopsida; order Commelinales; family Pontederiaceae; genus Pontederia; species Pontederia paniculata. The sequence continues at coordinate 11,401 of LTAE01001586.1, read as the reverse complement.
TTAGTTGAATTAGAATTAGTTTTCTAATCAAAGTCAAACTCCTTGTCCTATATAACCACCTTACTTATCAATAATAACATATGTGCATGCATTGAGTTCACGTAACTTTCTTCTCTCCCCTATTTCATATGCATCTTGTTATGTTTCCTCAACATGCATGACGGTGCCGCGGGACTTGCAGAGCAGCAGGAAGGGCGCGCACGAGCTGAACTATTCTTGGTGTTGCTGCAGTAAGAGCAGCGTGACGCAGCTGCAGATGCAAGACATTAAATAAGAAGCGGAAGAAGAGTCTTTGATTTTTTTTCTTCTATCTTCATACGACGTCGGCACCTGAGAAGACGCCCCAGTCTGAGATGTCCCCTCTCCAGTGTAACCAGAGACCGTCGTGGGAGCTCGACAACTGGGAACTCGCTGGTTGGTCACCGACAGAGGAGGAATATGACGCAACCGCTGCCCCAACAATGGTTGGTACCGTCGTCGATGCTTCTGTGGAGCCGATTCCCAGACTCGTGTTTGGATCGTGCCGGCGTTGGAGAGGCCTACGAGGTGATTTCAGATCTTAAGGACGCTCGACAATGTCGCAAAAGGAGTAGCAGTGTAGAGAAGAAATCATGGCAAGGAAGTAGGTGCAGCTTGCATCGACAACGCCGCCAAGAACTCCACGCTGAGGAAGAGGAGTCTCATGAATTGGAAAGACTGCGCAAGCGGTGAAGGAGAGGAGTGAGAGGTGAAGCTCGATGGAGAGCTGCTCGAGTATTTGATGACCTCTTGATATCACATCAACTCCGAACTGCAGAAGTAGCTCAAGATCAAGACCGTGGAGATCGACATGGTCAACATCACCGTCAACTCCATGCAAGCCGAGAGGAAGAAACTGCAGGAGGAAATTGCGCAGGCCACGGGGACGAAGAAAGTGCTCCAGAGGCAGATCCAGCTCGAGGTCAAACAAACAAATAGGACGGTTGTTGCTGCTGAAGCAGCAGGTGACGATCCTCCATGCCAAGGAGGAGGAGGTCGTGAGGAAAAGACAAGAAGCAGAGCTGGACAAGAGACTCAATGTCTGGCCAAATTTAACAAGCTACATACATGCACGTAGGTGCGCCAGAGGTCTCCGACGACAACGGCAACAGATAAAGATGGTGAAGTCCGAGGGGTGCATGTGTCCCGAAAGGAGTAGAGGACAAGAAGGCTCTTGCGGCTGAGGAGAAGGAGAAGAAGACGTCGCTGAGAAGGGACCAATAGAGAAGAAGTCCGAGCATGGCAAAACAGGCACTTCAGATGCATGACTGACCGCCAAGTTGAAGGATGTCAAGGGACGTCGTAAGCTGCAGGGAAGAAGCCCGGGACGGGTGCGGCTGCAGCAGCAAGCACACACTCAACATCGGTAGTGGCCGGAAGCTGACGGGCATATGCTCTCAAGCAGGAGAAAAGTTGAGGTGGCAGAGGAGCATCAAAAGGAAGAGGATGTCACCAAGGACGGAGAAGGACATCTCTCTCGTGCAGAGGTGTGTGAAAAGGAAAAGTGCCAACGTATCCTACAGAACGCCGAGGTCACGAAGAAGCATGAGGAGCGGGGTGCTCTGGATGCAGGAAGTTCTTTGTGTTGGTAGGTTCTAACATAAACGGAGCGCTCTCAAGGTCGGAGGCGGAGACCGTGTTGAAGGACTGACACGATGCTGCAGGACGGAGGCCATACCTATGTCGAAGGATTGACACGATGTTGTGGGTCGAAAGTAGTACCCACGTCAAAGGACTGACACGGTGCTACGTTGGATTGGCGTTGTTGCATGCAATACTGGTCAGATGAGCCTACCTGTTGGTTGCCGAGTTCATCGAATGTGTGTCGATGATCAACTAGTGGACGACGAGAACTACGCGGGGTGCGTAGCGCACACTGGTCAAGTGAGCCTACATGGTGGTGGCCGAGTTCATCGACTGTGTGTCGATGATCGACCAGTGGAAGACGAGGACAACGCAGGGTGCATATTCAGCGCACACGTCAAGAGGGCAGCAAGGCAGTGGGTCGCAATAAGTGAACATCGAGGCTGATCCGATACGGCTCCAGAAAGAGGAGCCCAAAAAAACTCTAGGGCGAGGGGGGTTGAACGTATGCGACATCAGCGTGAGGTTGCCGGAAGATACTAACTACTCGAAGGACTATAGTAGTTCCCCTCCAGCCGAAGACCAGATTAAGGATTGGCCGATATGACAAGTTCCTCTCAAGTTTGAAGTAAAGTCAAAATTAAGGGAGAGTATGTTGAAAATTTAATTTTAATTAGGAGTTCAATTATATTAGGATTAGAAGTTTAGTTGAATTAGAATTAGTTTTCTAATCAAAGGCCAACTCCTTGTCCTATATAACCACATTATTTATCAATAATAACATATGCGCNAGTTCAATTATATTAGGATTAGAAGTTTAGTTGAATTAGAATTAGTTTTCTAATCAAAGGCCAACTCCTTGTCCTATATAACCACATTATTTATCAATAATAACATATGCGCATGCATTGAGTTGACGTAACTTTCTTCTACTACGTCGCCCGGGTTGACGCTTGCACCCAACATGCCTACGATGAAAAGGTAAGAATGGCTGCCTACAGTGAAAAGGTAAAAAAGAAAGTTAGGGCAAGTGTACTCGTATAAAATCCAACTTAGTATGTTTTCAATAATGGCACACAGATAAAAAATGAGACATATTACATATTCCATAGATTCTTAGGAATAAAATTAATTTGGCGTTTTCACTCCGACATTAAATTACTGACCTATAATCCAAAATTCAAATATATATTCTTGGATCATTTTAATGACCGTTTGCCACTAATTCTTGGAATAGAGCCATAATTCAAGTTGTATTCTCGAGTAATCTCATTCCAACAACTCCTTAAAGAATTGAGTATTTTTCATATGACATTAAATATGAGAATTGAAACGATCCGACTTTTCCCCCTAAAAATTAATGCATAAATTCATTTTTTATTTTAGTTAATATATTTTTACTAGAATTTTTTATTATAAAATGAAGTATCATTATGCAACTTGTCTCGAAAACGTTTTGTCCGACAAAATAATTTAAAATTTTAATTGTTAGCAAGATTGTATATTTTATTTCAAAGAAATATTAAATCTTGAAAAATGACTTAGAAATGTTTTACTGGTTCGTGAAAAAAAGTTTTATCGATTCAGAAAATGGACACGAATTAATATACCACCCCCCTTATGTTTTTTTTCTTAAAAAAATATAATTTTTCAGCTCTGGTTGAATGACTAAAAATATTATGAAAACAAATAAATTATTTTTTTATTCATTAGATATGATAGAATTTAAGACTAATTGAATCTTTTGAAAAAAAAATATTTCTTTTCTTTAGAATCATGTTTTTATCGGTCAACAGGAAAAAATGTTTTTTCGAAAAAATAATTTCTCCCAGACAATTGCAGTTGCATGCTGTTCTAAACTTATAAATAAATTTATTTATTCTCGAGGTTTTTAGTGAAAAACAATAAATTAATTTTATTTTCAAGAGTGAAGTGAACAAGCTCGAGATAATTCTAGAAATGCACAGGTGGCCAAAATCTAGACTTGTGTCAACGACATCTATTTAGGAACACGTACGACAGACCCAAATCCATGGACCTGAATCGTACCCAACGGATCGGATCGGTCCCACCAAGTCGCCACTTGGTTTGTCGCCACCCTCCTCCTTCCAGACCCCTCCGTCTCCCGCCCTTTTCTCCTCTACTTATATATTAATTATTATGTCAACCAATACAAAGTGCCCGATAGAGCAACAGCGCCAATGGCTTCTTCCCTCCTCTTCCTTCCTTCGCCAATGGCCACCAGAACCCCTTCCTCCCTCTCCTTCCGCCCCAATGTCGCACTTTGGCACCATAAAGTACCCCGCAGCCTCCCCCTCCTGCAGCCGCCGCCCAAGCCCGTCTCCCTCAGGGGCCGCGCGCCAAAGTTCTCGGCGCAGGACCAAGAGGAGAAGGCCGAGTCTTCTGTCGCGGTTGTCTCCGAAGACAAAGGCCGTGTAGATGGCGAAGGAAGTCCGGGAGGTTCAAACGGCTCCGTCGCGGGCGGCGAAAGGGACCGAGAGAAGGGCCTGCAGGAGCAACAGCAAGAGGTGGACTGGAAGGCCGACGACGAGTTCAAGAAGTTTATGGGGAACCCGTCGATTGAGGCCGCGATAAAGCTCGAGAAGAAGAGGGCGGAGCGGAGGCTCAAGGAGCTCGACCGGGAGTCCGATGGCGATCCGGTCTCTGGGTTCTTCAAGAATCTGGTCAGGGACAGTTTGGCCAGGGAGAAGGAGAGGCTGGAGAAGGCCGAGGAGGCGTTCAAGGCATTGGACCTTAATAAAGTGAGTGCAGTGCCTATTAAATCTTGTCATAAGTTCACGTTTCGGGACTGTAAAAAAAGAAGAAACTTTGATTGAAACTGTGTTTTTGTGGCAGCTGAAGAGCTGTTTCGGCTACGACACGTTCTTTGCTGTCGACGTCCGAAGGTTCGGCGACGGAGGAATCTTTGTTGGCAATTTGAGGAAACCGATAGAAGAAGTGATGCCCAAGTTGGAGAAGAAGCTCTCTGATGCAGCAGGAAGGGAGGTAGTACTTTGGTTCATGGAGGAGAAGGCAGATGACATTACTAAGCAGGTAAATGAACTAGTCGTCTGCTATTTGTGCTGTCAAAATTATTAGCACAAGAATCACCCTGTAATGAAAATTATTTGTCTTTAAAACGTTTTCCTGAATTGAATTAATGACCCAACATTAAGTATCTCTGCCATTACTAAAAGGTACAACATTTAAGAAGTAAAAACTATGCTTGAAATTGATAGGTTTCAGATTAATTTCAAGTAGGAAAAATGCATCAAACAAAGCATGCATTTCAGCATTATACATGTTGACATGCACAGGATTAGAGGATCTGTTTAAGTCTGATAGACTATTGCAGACGTTTGTATTGTTTCAAATTCTGTTTCAGAGATCTTTTCAGCAATAATATGTCTAAATGTTCTTTATAGGTGTGTGTTGTCCAACCCAAAGCAGAAATTGACCTTCAGTTTGAATCTACAAAGTTGAGCACGCCTTGGGGATACATCAGCGCTGTAGCTTTATGTGTTGCAACATTCGGAACCATAGCTTTGATGAGTGGATTCTTCCTCAAACCTGGTGCTACCTTTGATGATTACGTAGCAGATGTTCTCCCTCTCTTTGGTGGTGTGATCACCATCTTAGGAGTATCAGAGGTACATTTTCCTACCTATTGGTTTCCAGAATTAGCATATCATGTCCATTCTTCTTCTTATCAGTTTTCAGAATTGGCATTTGCTTTCTATCCACGTACAGTAACAGGGTTATCTAATGCATTCAAAGTAGAATGTTTTGTTCATCTGTTGTATTCAGAATTGTTTCTTGTTGGTTACTGAAAAAAAAATTGTTGCAGATTGCAACAAGAGTAACAGCTGCTCGCTATGGTGTTAAGCTCAGCCCTTCATTTCTTGTTCCATCAAATTGGACAGGATGCCTGGGGGTGATGAACAACTACGAGTCCCTGCTGCCGAACCGAAAGGCTCTATTCGACATTCCAGTTGCCCGCACGGCCAGCGCCTATCTCACATCATTAGCTCTTGCGATCACTGCGTTCCTGGTCGATGGCAGCTTCAATGGAGGAGAGAATGCACTGTGAGTCCTAATGATGCTTTACTGCTGCTGAACTCCATTAGCAACAAACTGCTGATACACCATGATCTCTGTTCTCTGCAGATTCATCAGACCTCAGTTCTTCTACAACAATCCCCTTCTATCCTTCGTTCAGCTGGTGATCGGACCCTATGCGGATGAACTGGGAAATGTGTTGCCCAACGCAGTCGAAGGAGTCGGCGTGCCGGTCGATCCTCTTGCCTTTGCTGGACTTCTAGGCATCGTCGTGACATCTCTGAACCTTCTGCCGTGCGGAAGGCTGGAAGGAGGGCGGATGGCGCAGGCGCTATTCGGGCGCAACACGGCCACGTTGCTGTCGTTCGGGACGTCGTTGCTCCTGGGCGTCGGCGGGCTCAGCGGAAGCGTGCTGTGCTTGGCATGGGGCCTGTTCGCCACGTTCTTCCGGGGCGGGGAGGAGCTGCCGGCCAAGGACGAGATCACGCCGTTGGGGGACGAGAGGTACGCGTGGGGGTTCGTCTTGGCGGTCGTCTGCTTCCTCACGCTGTTCCCTAATGGCGGCGGCACGTTCTCCAGTTCCTTCTTCAATCCGCCATTTTTCCGAAACGACATATAAGAACACGATTTGCAGCATCAGTGAAGTAGACATGTTTAGACTGCAGTGGCTGTTTTAGCTTTTTTTTTTTCACAAAATGTGTATATATGAATATATATCCTTATACGAATTTGCTTCATCTGATAAAAGTAAAACTTCTTTTTTATCCACATCTAAAATTATTAGCACCAAAGACATTTTCAAATCAAATCAAAGTTGGTTAACAGAGTTACATTTCGAGAGTACGTAAATTAATAATTGTGAGTAAATTTTAAGAAGATCATTTTAGTCAGATTTATTATATTATCTTGACTATTGATTTTAAATTTTTAATTCAATTAAAATAGAAGAATAATTAAATTTAATTATTAAATTAAAATTAATAATTAAGATGACATAGTTTACGGGTACGATGCAAAGTGCTATACATCCACATTAATCTCTTTAAAAAACGTTGATGAATTTAGATTGAAAAATATTTAACCTATTTGACTAGTAAAATTTAATCAGATTGATATAGCGCAAAAATAAAAGATTAATTCCCACTTAAATAGAAATTTTCATATTTTTTATTTAATACTTTTCCTCTCTCTCTTTTCAATCCTTTCTTATTTCCTTTTTTTTCTTTGATCAACTTTTAAATTTAAATTTATTTTAACTTCTAGTTTTTAATAATAAATTTTACTTTTATTCTTATATAGTTAAATAATTTCACCTCATTGAGTTTTTCACTTTTTTTTCTAAGAAATGCTATAAAAATATTTATTATAAACGTGGGAATAAAATTATTTAACAAAATATTTATTGTAATATTTATGTGATTATTTTTTTATTATTTAGTTTTATTTTGGAAGAAAATATTTTATTTCTTATATAATAAAAATGTTACTATAATTTTTAAATTCAGCTAACTTTTTATCTTCAGTAAATACTATATGTTATCTTTTGGATTCTTAGATTTCATCCAAACATCTATTGAAACTAATTTATTAAATCAATTTATCTATATTTTGATTCACTCAAATACGATTATAATTAATCCATCAAACTAAATATTCTACTTTTCAATAGGGACTATAAAAATATGATTAATTCTATGTTTGTCAGATATAATATAAAGAAAAAATAAGTTTTAATTAAAGTAATAATTTTAAGAATCGAATTTACATTTTTAAACTTGTGTCTATCCTAAAATATGTTGTGCCAAATTGAACTTGATTTCTTTTATCTTTTTTCTACTATAAAGGTAGGTACAACTTTGTGTGTGTATATATACTATACTCACATATAGAGGGAGGGTATGTAGGATCACTTGGCACCAAGAGGAGGGTGAATTGGTATAATAAAAACTTTAAACCGATTTCACAATAAGAACGCAGGAGCTCAAAATCGATTTATCGCAAAGCTCAAATCGTAAGTTCTCAATCAAGAACAAGTGCAATAGTGATATGAGAATGCAAGATGATAAGTAAAGCAAGTAAGAGAGAAATGCAAACTCAAGACACGGATCAAGTTGTTGACGAGGTTCGGCCACAACTTGACCTACGTCCCCGCTCCAACTTCTCGACCTCGAGACCGTTGGAGATCCACTAGCACTTCTTTTCAACTAGGGAGAAGAACCCCTTTACACCACACCGCATTTTCTCCGCTTCGAGAGGTAAGGCACACCTCTCTTCCAAGGAAG
>LTAE01001585.1:11233-53326 GCA_001647135.1 Pontederia paniculata | reverse complement strand
AACCTAACTTCTGAATCGCCTCTAAATTGTCTATTCGTGAAATTGCAATGCATATACTCTGTCTTATTCCTACTTAAACGGAAACCCTTTGACTCCAACGTGTTTCTCCATATTTCCAATTTTGCATTAATCTCATCTTTTGAGTCCGCTAAAAGTACGATATCATCAGCAAAGAGCATGCACTTAGGTACCTCATCTATGATACTCTCGGTTAGAGCATCCATAACTAAGTTAAACAAATATGGGCTCAAAGATGATCCTTGGTTTTAGCTTGTTTTAACATGACCAAGAATTAGAACACGATTATCTCACTCTTCTTCACAAGCTACTTGGTTTTTTTTAACAAAGTCCTATTTAATTCAGCCAAACTATTCACACCATACTTCATCAAGGTTGTCAAGATCTCGATCTTTTACGATCTATCTTACGATCTTCTTATATTTAACCCCCTATCGGTCCTACGATTTAATTTGTAAGATCTTGACGACCTTCATAAGATCTTCCACAAAATCAAACGATCCTTGTCCGATTGTCGATCTTGTAACTCTCTTCCGATCCTAAGTAAGATTTTGATCTTAACAACCTTGTATTTCATACATAATCATGTTACCAAAGACGTTTGATTTAGGCATACTTCTCCCTCTATCTTCCCCTAAATACGAAGTAGTTGCTCTAGGTTTAATGTTAGCTGTACTAGATTAAAAAAAAACGATGTTGCAGAAAGATGGTATGACCACATCATCTGCCACATCTGATAAACCTATTTGAGACATGTTTAACAACTAATCTTCTTGTCCTCAAATACCCTGTGATAACAAACTTTTATTCAGCACTTGAACACCGCTGAGCATTCATCCAATGATCCAAATGTTCGAGATTCCACAAAAGTGATAGGATCCTATTCCGCCACCCTAACTTGATCCCCTCGAAGCCATCAAGTTAGGCTTTTTAGTTAGACTAGGATCCTATCAAAAGGTTGCTTCCTTGAACGTTTTCTTCCACATATACGAGTGCCCTAAACTTGTAAAGATCAAAACTTTCCAACTTACCGATGAAAAATGAGAGAACATGTGAACCAAAATCTCAAACTTTTACGAAACAAAGGGGAAGAACACCCCCTTTAAAATCCAAACGAAGAGATGGAGCCAAAATATAGACGACTTACCATGGCTGTGAGCCTGTGAAGGACGGACCACAGATGAGACCAAAGGAACAAAGAGAACGAAGACCTTAGAAAGATAAGAGATTAGTACGAGAAGAAGGCTCCTTATTGCAGAGGGCGACGCCGTCGGCGGCGGTCGGCGAGGCGCAGCGGCGGCGCAGCTTAAAAAGGAGGAGGGTAGAAAAGTCTACGGGTCGGAATTGGGAAAACTAGTTGGAGGTAGGAAACAAACGACATGTTTTAATCAATTAATTGCATGTTTAGGATTAAATAACTTCTGTAATAATAATATATTTCATTATTCTATCGATTTAAGATTTAAGTCTGGCACGACACAGGGCTCAGTAGCTCGAGCCCGTTCGAAACAACATGATGAAGTTTATTTTTTTTAATTTGCGGCCCAATACACTATCTCATGGCAATACAAAAAGTAAAATATATAAAAAAAATGAGAGGAAAGAGGAGTTGAACCCTAGAGCTCTTCGTGCTATCACTAAAGCACTAAAATACATGTTAACTATTCTTAACATTTTTTTATTTATTTATTATAGTTACTAATTAATATAATAAAAATGTCATACAAAAATTCTTAACATTTCTTTTATTTATTTCAAAGGTCATACAAAAATTCTTTTATAAAAAAAATAAAAATGATTAATTTGTAAGATGACTATGAAGGTGTCAAAATCATTCGTGGATGTACCCTACTGCCATATGTTATCTGATATTATATAAAATATCATTATATATAATAATTATAATATACTAAATTAATATAATATAATAATATATGATTATAATACAAGTATATAATTATGTAATAATTATATAGTTATAAGTTATAACATTATAAACATAAGTAATAAGTTATTAAAAAATAAACTATAATGATTAAAGGTTATATTTATAACTTATCAATATTTTATATGAAAACTAAAAAGGAACAAGTAATAAACTATAATGTTATACACTTATAAATTTGTAGTTTTACTCTTATATAGATTATAGATTTAATAATATATATACTTAATTATGTATCTATTTATTGTTCACTCTTATATATTAATAGATTAAATTTTAAATATGATCAAGATATTAAATTTAAAAAGTAAACAAAAAACGACGGCCCGACCCGGGCCGGCACGATCGAAAACGTGTTGGACTGGGTCAGGCCAACGAAGAAGTGTTTTCGGCACGACACGGTACGACACAACATATTACTGTAGTAGCACAACACGAGCATGGACACGGTCAAACACGGGTTGACCAACGCGAGCACGACATGAGCACGCACGAAAGTCCATCTCTACTTTGTACATTAAAGAAAAAAATATTAATGCAATCGAAGATTCTTTTTCTTATTTTTTTTAATTTTTCATGTTACAACTTTATTTGCACTTGATAAAAAAATAAATATTTGATTAAGAAATAATAGGACATAATAATTAATAAATATAAAAATAATCAAATTATTAAATATTTATGATAACAAATAGTAAATTTAAAAAAAAAGAGTTTAACGAATGTGAAATTTATTTTTTAACTTGTATCAATTAAGATATCTAATAATTGAGATTAAATGTAACATAACGTTTAAATTTTAATTCCAAAATAAAAAATAATTAGTTTTAATAAAAAAAACTAATTGCTTATATTATATCTATTTCAGTCATTAGATATTTCATATTTGTTTGAAATGATAAAAAAGTGATCGAGACACCTATAACTATTTTTATTTAACTATTGTTACATTTGACTCAATTTCAAACTTATTGTTATGCTTTTCTTGGAGCAAGAGTAAATTGTTTTCTTTTATTATATACTTTTTAAATACAAAAGATAAAAAGATAAAAAAGCTAAAAAAATCAAATTGAAAAATGTAAAAGGAGTAAAGTAAAAGTACGTTTAGGTATAGAAAGACGTTTGACTATTTTTATATTGGAAAAATGAACGTGACATGTGAATAATTTTAGCTTCAAAAAAAATAATTTTATTGGTCATCACCGTTCATCATTATTATTGGATGTCACATGTTTAGTTTTACACTATCTTTTTTTTTTAGTTCAATATAGGTGCTCCCTAGTTAGGTAGAGAGCACCATGCTATTTACATTTTTAATCGTAAGATGTTAAATTTATAGTAAAAATTAAATTTTTTCTTTCCTACTTTTTTTCTCTCTTTTAAATCTATCCACCATAAATTAAATTTCCTACTGTTCAAGATGTAGGAACTATGATACTTCCTATTTAACTAGGGAGCACCTCCATTTTTTCCTTTTTTTTTTTATCCTAACATTTTTTCAAAATCAAATTGGGCTAAAGCCGAAGTGTAAACTGCACAAGTTCGACTTATTGGTAAAACAAATTGTTTTAACACTTTTTTATGAAAACTTGTACTGCACTTATTTGGGGCTAAAAGAAGAACTGTAAATATCAAATAAAAATTAGTCCAAATAGCATAAATCTTGAACATATGCCGCGACCTCTTTCGAAATTTGGAGAAAAAAAAAGAAGAAGACTATAATGCATAGTTTCATTTAGCCACATGTAGTACAAGGACATGCTATATACACCTTAATTTCATTTAATAATTTTCTTAAAAAAATATTTAATAATATTATAAAAATTAAAAAGAGTTTATGGCCATAATTGTTAGTGCCGCTAGGTTAGATAATTATTGCCACTTGTGGAATATAAGGATGACAATAATAAAAAGATAATAATATAATTTTTGGATGCCCTTTCGACCTCTTAATTAGGTCCGAATGGTATGTCTTTGATCAAATTGACTATTTTAGAAGTCAAACTCGAGGTTATTAGTTCTTATCGACTCTAGAACACAATCCTGCTAATCCGTTATATTAATTAAATTTAATTAATATAATTTTTATAGTAAATAGTAGAGTTCATGACATTCAAAATATTAATAATATTAAGTGTATTTTTTATAAGATTTAATGAATATTTATCTCTTAAGTAGGATACAATTGTGTCTTAGACAATTGGATTTGATACGTGCGATTAAAATAAATAGCTCTTGTAAGATATAAAATATATCATACTTAAGTAGGATAGGCATTCATTATTATTTTTATAATATAGAGGAAAACAAATCTTATTATAAAGAATGAAACTAAACACTAAAGTTGGATTTTAACTCGAAAAAGAAAAAGAAAAAAAAAACTAAAGTCAAATAAAGTAATTTGAGGAAAAAAATCAATCATCCGGTATGAAATTTAAACTTTAACATCAATCCAACTTAACATGCCATTCGTATAAAAAAAATATTCGCGTTTTTTTTTTCTTAGTGCATTTCGTCATTAATCATTTTAATCGACAGTTAAATTAACATTTTGAAACGGAGATGAGAGTGGAGGCCCATCACAAAGTTAGCCGTTGAGGTGCGAAAAGCCCAACGGTCGCCATTTTTTTTTAAATTCGCCCCATAACCTGAAATCCCAAACGTTCCACAATTCAAACACACCAATCGGAGATCGCCGACGCCGGAGCCGACAAGGAGATGGAATCGCCGTTGACGGAGAAGGAGAAGGAGAAGAACAAGGAGCAGGCGGATGCTGGGAAGATCGCGGTGCTCACCGTGCTAAAAAAGGGCAGCATCCTCAAGAACATCTTCCTCAACTGTCCTCCCAGACCTTCCTCCAACCAGAGAGCCGAAGAGGCGGGATGCCTCCGCCGGAGGGGCGTCGCCGATGAGGATGAGGATGATGCGAGGATCCTCATCGGCCGGCACCCGGACTGCCAGATCGCGCTCGACCACCCGAGCATTAGCCGTTTCCACCTCGAGCTTCGCCTCTCCCCGTCGGAGCAGAGGCTTTCCGTCGTCGACCGCTCCTCCGGTAAAATAGTTACTTTCATAATATTCTATTAACCTTTCAGGTTGTTTTCATTGTTATTTTTTCCTTGCTCGGTAGTTCATGGGACTTGGGTTTCGGGTACAAGGATCCCTCCAAACGTGCCGGTCAATTTGGTAGATGGTGACAGCCTGCGGCTTGGCGCCTCGACAAGGATCTACAGGCTTCAGTGGGTGTCTGCGAGCCGCGCGTGTGAGATGGAGAATCCATTAGCACCATTGCTAGAAGAAGAGACTTATCAGGTGTTGATTAAAAGTCCATTTTTTGGACAATATAGTTGGATTACATATTACTTGGATAATTGGATTACTCTTAGCAACAGTTTGGCTTACATATTACTTGGATAATTGGATTACTCTTAGAAAAGTTTCTATGTCCTGCAAGGAAATGCTAGTGATTGTGATTATCTTCTATTTGTTAGCATATTTTAACATTCTTATATCTGATAGGAATGAGAAAAAAAAGATGTATTGATTAATGTGTATTATTTTCTCGTTTCCTAAAAGGGTTTAATTCTCACCTTACATTTTCATTGATAGGACGATTCAAACAATGTAACAACAAGCACCAGTGAGCAACGGGATTCTGAGATTCCACAGGAATCATTGCCTGATGAGAAGAATGTAGAGATCTTTCAGGTATCATTTTTCAAAATAACCTCTTTTTTTTTCTTTACCGTGCCTTCAACTTTGCAGAATTAGAAATCTGCAAAGATATATTGGTTAAGATGTGTATTATCTTCTCGTTTCCTCAAAAGGTTTAATTCTCACCTTACATTTTCGTTGATAGGACGATTCAAGCAATGTAACAACAAACACCAGTGAGCAACGGGATTCTGAGATTCCACAGGAGTCATTGCCTGATGAGAAGAGTGTGGAGATCTTTCAGGTGTCATTTTTCGAAATAAACTCTTTTTTTTTCTTTAGCGTGCCTTCAACTTTGCAGAATTAGAAATCTGCAAAGATATATTGATTAATATGTGTATTATCTTCTCGTTTCCTCAAAAGGTTTAATTCTCACCTTACATTTTCATTGATAGGGCGATTCAAGCAATGTAACAACAAACACCAGTGAGCAACAGGATTCTGAGATTCCACAGGAATCATTACCTGATGAGAAGAATGTAGAGATCTTTCAGGTATCATTTTTCAAAATAACCTCTTTTTTTTTCTTTACCGTGCCTTCAACTTTGCAGAATTAGAAATCTGCAAAGATATATTGGTTAAGATGTGTATTATCTTCTCGTTTCCTCAAAAGGTTTAATTCTCACCTTACATTTTCGTTGATAGGACGATTCAAGCAATGTAACAACAAACACCAGTGAGCAACGGGATTCTGAGATTCCACAGGAGTCATTGCCTGATGAGAAGAGTGTGGAGATCTTTCAGGTGTCATTTTTCGAAATAAACTCTTTTTTTTTCTTTAGCGTGCCTTCAACTTTGCAGAATTAGAAATCTGCAAAGATATATTGATTAATATGTGTATTATCTTCTCGTTTCCTCAAAAGGTTTAATTCTCACCTTACATTTTCATTGATAGGGCGATTCAAGCAATGTAACAACAAACACCAGTGAGCAACAGGATTCTGAGATTCCACAGGAATCATTACCTGATGAGAAGAATGTAGAGATCTTTCAGGTATCATTTTTCGAAATAACCTCTTTCTTTTTCTTTATTGTGCCTTCAACTTTGTAGAATTAGAAATCTAAAGTTATGTTTAATATGATCATCATATTTAGTCAAAGGTATTATATCTCATACGATTGTTGTCAACTTGTGATTACTCATTATGATATTTATAGCATTGCAATGGATACAATGAGTTATTGAAATCATTACAATTGGTGTTTGATTTGATCCTGTACAATAGGATCATCCTGGTCACAAGGAAATTGATGATATGAATGCGCAGTGGATTCTGGAGATGCCTTCAGCACCTTCCATGATGGAATTCATGAGTCCAGCTAGTAAGAAAGCAGTAGAGGATAGCACAATCTCCTCTTTGGTTGCTCCAATGCTGGAGTGTTTTAGCTCTTTATTTCCATTGATAGGAGAGAATCCGACTTCTGTATCTGAATCATCGTCTGGAAATGAAGAACAATCTCATAAAGGACGCCTGAGCCCACTGAGATCTGAGAAGGGTGTGTCTTCCAGCCTGTTGTCAAGGAGAAGTAAATCAAAATCTGTTAGCTGTCTCAGAATTCAAACGGGAAGGAACAAGGAGGGAGACGAAAATACAACAGCTCATATTGGGAAGGAAGAAGGAACTGCAGAAGGTAATAGTACAGTCACTAAACAAGTTGAGATACAAAAGACACTATATAGAGCTCCAATTAACAATTTGGATGCACAAGAAGAAGTTAAAGATGCTTTGGATGTGCATAAGGAGAATGTGAGTCTAATGTCACCTCTCCAAAAGATGAAGAAGAGCAGTGCACTTCAGCAGAAATCACTTTCTACAGCTTTCAGCATGGAAGAAGATCAAACAAGTAGTGTAGAACTCCAGAAGAAATCAATATCTGTCAGCTGTTTCGGAATTAAAACTGGAAAGAACAAGGAAATAATAGGAAACACAGTTGCTGATAATGGAACTGAAGAAGGAAGTAGGAAGGAGAATAATGGTGTTTGTGAGCAAGTTGAGGTACATGAAGCACTTTGCAGAGTCTTATTTGACAGTTTGAGTAGGCAAGAAGAAGAAAAACACCTCTTTGATTCAGATAAAGAGAATATAACTCCAATCTCATCTCATAAACATATGAAGAAAGACACTACACTCCAGCAAAAATCACTTGATTCAACTCTAAGTGCTGAAGAAGATTTGAGCAGACCACTCCAGCAGAAATCAAGATCTAATCACCGTCTCAGAATTCGAAGTGTAAGCAAGGCAAGATTTGAAAACACAATAACTGATCAGAAGATAGGAGAAACTAGGAAGGAGAATTGGACATGTAGTGAACAGGTCAGGTCAGAAGAAGAAGACAAAGACATCTTTGATTCAGATAAGGAGAATGTTACTCCAATGTCAGCTTGCCAAAAGATGAAGAAGAGTAGTACAATCCTGCAGAAAACAATTGCTGCAACTTTGAGTCTAGAAGAAGATATGGGCAGTACAGTCCAGCAGAAATCAAGATCTGTTAGCTTTCTGAAAATTCAATCTGAGAGGAGCAAGGAAAGAATTGAAAGCACAATAGCTGATAGTGGGTTAGAAGAAGGCACTAGGAAGAGGAATTTTACATTCTGTGAACAAGTCGACTCTGAAGAAATACTCTGCAAAGTGATGTTTGACAGTTTGGGTGGGCAAGAAGAAGATAAAGGAATCTTCAGCTCAGATAAGGAGAATGTGACTTCAATACTGGCTCGGCAAAATAAGAAGAACAATACACTCTGGCAGAATTCATTTGCTGTAACTTTGAACATGGAGGAAGATTTGAATGTTCCAAGGCACATGAATTCTAGGGAACTCAGTTCGAAGAAAGTTGGAATTTTGACTTCATACGAGGAAAAATCTGAACTAGATTCAGGTGATAAGTCAAAGAAGAGTAATGTGAGACCTCTAGAATCATTCATTTTGGGCTCGGGAGGACACGTGAATAATTTAGATAAGGCAAATTGGACACCTGAAATTGCAAGGAGCATCAATTTTGAGGAAGTCAGATGTGAAAACTCTGCAAAAAGTTATATTGAAGAAGGATATTTAATGTCGGATACAGAAAATATGACAACTGGTTCAGAGCTTGAATTGAAGAACCACAGAGAACTGCCACACAGTATCGATGATAATGTTGCACAGCATCTTTCTCATTTAGATAAGGATAATTATAGACTCAATTCAGTTGATGCTAATGAAGCACCACTATCACCCAAGTATAACGTCAAGTTTGAAGAAACTGGATGCTCCGCAGGCAAGAAGAATCAAGCTTCTGTAGTCTCAAGGTTTCTGAAGTCAAAAGAGCTTCTTTCTGAAATAGGGGCACTGTCATCTGAACATACCATGAAGATTAAAGATGAGGAAAATGGATGTTCATCAGACAAGGAGAATCAAACTCCTCAAGCTTCAAAATCTGTCAAGACAAAAGAACCTCTTTCTGAAACCTCTGCTAAAATTCAGAGGGAGATTATGAAGAAGAGGGTGGATAGGATTCCATTTCAATCACTCTTGGAAGAAAACTCTGCTTCAAGAACTCAGAGCAACATCATTTGTGAGAAATCTACTACTTTCAGCAATGCTCAGAAGTATGAAACCAATGAGAGGGTGGATAGGATTCCATTTCAATTACTCTTGGAAAGCTCTGCTTCAAAGTGAGTCTCGTTGTAGTAAACACTCTTTAGATGATGAAAGTCGTTACGAGTCTTCATACTTTGGTTACTGAGGGTGGATAGGATTCCATTTCAATTACTCTTGGAAAGCTCTGCTTCAAAGTCTCAGAGCAACATCATTTGTGAGAAATCTACTACTTTCAGCAATGCTCAGAAGTATGAAACCAATGATTATTTGGTAAGTCATTAGAGAAGATTATAAATTTCTGACATATTATCTTTCTAAATCGTTGTTAGAATTGGATTTCATTTTCAGAACCAGTCTACAACAGGAGTGCCCCATAGAATTGGGCAAGAGAAAAAGATTTGGAACATTGTCGTAGACACAGATTGTTTACTGGATGAAGAATCAAGAAGGTCATTGCAGTTACTTGAAGGCACGAAGGGGACTCACCTAATAATTCCAAGAATTGGTCAGTTTAAGAGTTAACCTTTTACTGTAACTTAAATGTAGCATATCTAAGCATTTCCATACTAATTTTTTGTCTTGCATTTTCAGTCATAAGGGAACTTGATAACCTGAAAAGGCACGAGAGCTTTTTCAGAAAATCGACAAGGGCATCTTCAGTGCTGAAGTGGATAGAAGACTGTATGGAGAACGTTGGTTGGTGGATTCATGTTCAGAGCTCTTTCGAGACTGTGCCAGTACAACCAACTCCTCCTGTCTCACCTCAGGCACCAAGTAGCAATGCAAGCATCGATGATGTTCCCAAGTCTTTGGCTTTCTCAACATATGGGAGTTTTGTGGAGATAGTTTCTCCAACTGCAGAAGACCACATCCTTGATTGTGCACTTTTATTCAAGAAAATAAAAAATGATGGACATCTTGTCCTTCTATCGAACAGTACTACCCTAAAGATCAAAGCAATGGCCGAGGTTCGACTTCTGATACACCTTAACCCTTTCCTACTGTTTGATACACCAGATGCCCAAAAGTAAAACTTATCACTGTTTTGGCTGCAGGGGTTGCTATGCGAGACAGCAAAGGAATTCCGCGAGAGCCTTGTTAACCCATTCTCAAAGAGGTTCTTGTGGGTGGACAGCAGCCCGAGGGGACCAACCTGGTCCTGCGTAAATGAAGTCGGCCTCTTCGATAACTACCACTGCCATCGTCCTGCTGTAAGAAAATCAGTGAAAGTTGCTGAGCCTGCCAGAGGACTGAAGCTGATACTTCTCCACAATTCTCAGTATAGACAATATAGCTCTGTCAAGTAGAAGCTGCAGGAACTTTCATTTCTTCTGCACTAAGGATTTCACAAATTTACTGTCAAGTGAATACTCAGTCTGTTGTTATGATGTGATATACTACATTTTCTGTTTAATCACTTTCTCTCATGGAAAAATCTTGCATATAGATTTTTAGCTGCAGGAATATTCTTTCTGTAACAAGAGAAGGGCATCAGTCCTTGTAGTTGCCTGCCTGCCCATTCTTCTTAGAGAGTGCTGAGCCACAGGATTAGAAGCAGAGAGGAGATGAGAGCCACAGTTCCTGCATATGAACATGCAACAACAGTCCAGTCCTAGTAAAGTTGGATACTCGTCATTAAACTTGAGATACCTGTTTAGATGCTAAACACAAATTTATGTGCCAAATATAGTTATCTTTGATATCTATCATATGGCCCCTAGTATGAATATGAACAAACCCCTACGTTTATTTTAAAAATTAATGGCTCTAAAATTCAATTCTCAAATATCCACTTATACACATAAAATAACCAAAGGTCTAATTAATAATATGCACCAAAGAAATATTTTCTCAATTCTAAGTTTAAGATTCATAACTTATTCATATGATAGATCTAGATAATAGTAAAATATAATTCAATTGACTTTAAAATAAATTATTTCTATGAGAAATAAATTCTAACAACATATTTAGATTTAAATGATTGAGATTTGAATTGGCATAATATAAACAAATTATGATTTCACACACACATATCATATCATAAAAAAAATTATTTTAATTTACTTGTTCACAAATTGACACGAGATCCAATATCTTAATTAGCTTCCAAAATAACATGATTTTTTTTCCTTTTTTCGTCTTTAAGAACACGATTGTGACTGCGAATAAAAAAAAATTAATTCGTTATTTTAATCATAAAAATATTTTATTTCGCATTTTTTTTAAATGAAGTAATTGCTTGTGCTTAATGTTTAACCAGGAAGCTCCCAACTGCACACGCTGCGTCACCAATGTCTCTTCTCCTCTCCCCTCCTCCTCTGCTCCTCCGCCATGGTTCCAGTCCCAAAAGCCTCCTCCTTTCTCCACCAAGATCCAGTTTTGATCACCCCCGCAAGCTCTGTCCTGTCGTATCCCTATCGAAGACTCAGGCAGAGAGCTCGCGCCGTCGACTCCTCGGTGATAGAGGATCCTTTCCACTGCCGCCAGCCTTTACCCTGTCTACGTGACCGCCGCCGGAGCTATCGCCTGCGTGAAGCCATCGGCTTTCTCTTGGTTCGCCGAGCGCCGGCCGGTTTCTCTCTGGGGCTTATAATGCTGGCCATGGGGATCACGTTGGAACTGAAGGACTTGTTTGGGCTCTTCAGACAGAGGCATTTATCTGTAAGTAACTAGAGACAATTATTGAAGCAAGATCAAACTTTTACCACCTTTTTTTTGCTGAGTTCAAGAGTGGATCACACTTAGGTTTTTCATGTTGTTGTGTCGCCGTGCAGATTGCAACTTCCATGTTCCCTGGTATCATGTATTATAATTTTTATTTGTCCATGGATTATTTTAGTTTCTTGTATTGCCATTTCATGTATTGGGTAGTGCAGTTATGATACCAAATTCAATTTCTATGCAAAAGTGGGAGTAGTACAATTACTGTATACTTCATTGGGTGTTCCTTCTGAAAAAAAAACTTTTCTTTGGAGAAGAAAACATACTGTGGAAAACTAATGTAGCCAGAGAACAGCAAAGCTCTATCGCGAAGCAACTTGAATATATGTGTAACGCCCTGCGAGCGCGCCCCACACGTGGCCGAATCGATATCCGACACGCGTCGAGGAGGCTCCCGATGCGGTATGAGAAAACGATAAATTACAGCAATGATACACAGCGGAAACGATAAGCATACTCCATATATAATCATAAGAGTACATAGTGTTAACTTAAACATGTTAAGTCACAACATTCGCCGAAAGGCTAACCATAGTCTTGAGCTCATAGCTCGTACAACAGACTCGATATGCAAAAAATACGGAAAAAACCTACTAATTGGCCATACAACAACTTAACTCAATACTTAACATATGCCATGTCGGGTCGGTCGACCCCTTTCCCAGGTCGGTCGACCGACTCCCTTTAGGGTGTCGCCTGACTTGAGGGTCGGTCGAGCACTGCATCGACCGACCTTCTATTCTGGTGTCACATGACCTTCAATCCTGGAGTCGTTCGCGATCGACCGACCTACGATCGGTCGAACCCGATATCACCCAGGCCCGATAGTCCGCCGAACCCGCCCTTAATGTCGGTCGACCGACTTGCGTCAGGTGCAGAAAATAAAATGTGTGACCTAGGGTTCTTCTAAGTTTTCGATTCCAATCAATTCATCGACCAATTTGCGATACAATACATTAGCATGCTCAATCAATAGTCGGGTTTAGCTCAAAATAGATCAATTCTAACATGAGAACTCTAATTCATAATAAATCATAAAAATGACTTGAAACAATGCATATTTCATTCAAAATCTGTCCTTAACAGAAATTGAGTTCTACAACTTCTTAATTCATGTTGTAAACATTTCTAAATCGTCAATGAACTACATTGGCCTTGTAGGGATCTATTTACATACCTTAATTGCACTATAATTCCCTNCGCTTCTTCACCTTGGTGATACTTCCATGCGATCTTCACCATAGGCACAACCTTGTTGCGAAACCGATGCTCGCGATATTCCACAATTCTTATCAGTTGCTCTTCATATGTCAAATCTCTCTTAAGATTGGGTTCTTCAATAGTCAATACGTGTGAGCTATCAAAATTATACTTTCTTAGCATCGACACGTGAAACACATTATGTATCCGAGCATATGAAGGCGGCAATGCCAATCTATATGCTCCTTCGCCAACTTTCTCCAATATCTCAAAAGGTCCAATGTACCTTGGACTCAATTTCCCTTTTCGACTAAAATGCATAACTCTTTTGGTTGGCGATGTTTTTCTTATCTCCTGCTTTATAATCTGTTCTTTTTTATCCTTATCCGCATAGTTTTTCTGTCGGCTTTGGGCAGCCCTCATTCTTTCTTTAATTCTGTCCACTTTTTCAGCATATTTCATTACGATTTCAGGCCCAATCAGCCTTGTTTCTCCCACTTATGTCCAACATATAAGAGATCTACACGGCCGTCCATACAATGCCTCATAAGGCGCTATTCCAATGCTAGAATGGTAGCTATTATTATATGCAAATTTTACCAATGGCAAATGTGAATCTCATGTTCCTTGCCAATCTATTGCACATGCTCTCAACATGTCTTCCAATGTTTGTATGGTCCTTTCACTTTGACCATCACTTTGAGGATGAAAAACCGTGCTATAATTCAACCTCGTTCCGAATGCGTCTTGAAATTCTCTCCAAAACTTTCCGGTAAACCTCAGATCTCTATCTGATACAATAGACACCGGAATCCCATGCAAACGGATGATTTCTTTCACAAGAGAGTGAGTGGGATGGGAGGTCCAATGAGGTGTTGCCAAGTTGCTGTCCCCCACTTACTCTTTTCTTTTTTTTTCTTTTTCTGTTTTTCTTTAGTTTAGGGCAGATATTACAATATGACTCGTCTTTCATCTTTGAAATCTGAGGCAACATATATAGTCTGTTTTGTCAATTAGGTTTGAAATGTTTCAACTTCTCTACACCTTGCAGAAATGCATCAACTTTGTAGCAGACTTTTAGCACGAATAATTCTATAGCTATAGCATGCATTTCTCTGTTGGAAGCTTTGACAGTCTGATGTGAAGCAGAGGTCATATGACTGTTTGTTGCTTCACATTTGAATTAACAACTTGAGATGTTGAAATCTGTCTGTTTCCTCTATGATCTATCATGTCATGATAAAAATGATTGTGATGTTTTATTACTGTTTTTTTTTTCTTGAATGTCAGATACTATTTGGTTGTCTTGCTCAGTACACAATCATGCCAGCTTTTGGAGCTATTGTAAGCAAAGCACTTGCACTCCCACCTTATAATTCAGTGGGTCTGATTCTTCTAGCATGTTGTCCTGGGGGAACTGCATCTAATGTGGTAAGATTTTCAATTTGATTTTCAGTGTAATTTTCACATCACACGTTATTGTAGTGAGCATATGAATGCTGAGATCATTTCACAAAGATACAAAATATATCCTGAAAAATCTACATGTTTTGTTTTATCACAATGAAACTTTTGCATTATTTCCTTCAAAAGGCACATTATATCGTAGCATTAATTTCTCGGCTATCAATCACATATCTTTTTTCAGAAACTGCATAATCCCTGTCAATTATATGAAATATTATCTTTCATGGATAACAGGACTAGCAGTTATCATCTTAGCTATCTGAAGAGTTTAGAAATCTTTTTGATATCGCAAAGGAATCTAGGATCTATCAAAGTATAAAATGTAGAAAAACAGTGAAAAACAAAATCCTCTGACTCTTAAGGAATTCAAACCCTACTCTTCTGAATGGAATCCTGTTAGCAAAGATCTGTCAAAGAGGCTGCAGTTATTCTCACATTGCATTCTTCCTTATATCTTATGTTACAATTAAGCGGTGAGGAATAGTGAATGGTGTTGCTTTGAAGAGTAGATGACTGACTAGAATTAAGATCATATTACAGACTGCTTATCAATGTTCATTCACTTTTTTGTGTTAAACCCTCAGTTCATATTGTTACTAATGTTTTGCAAGCAAGTTTTTGTATGTGAAGAGAAGTTGCTTCACATATATGTGGAACACCTTGATATCCTTGAACTTAAATTCTATCGTAAAAATAAATAACTTGATTAAATCTAATGATTGTAATGGAGCTTCACAAGTACATGCTTACTAATTAAATCCTATGTTCTATTGTTTTGTTATTTATTGTTTTGGCTTAATGTAGTGATATCAGATCTGTGAATTATCACTTGTAGCACTATTGCCCTTTGCACTGAAGTACTTCAGACGGAAGAAACCTATGCGGAAAGATTTTTATTACTGGTTTAAGAGTTCTAATTCCGACTTCTTTGGATACTCCAAATATTTTTTTTTCCTTTGTTTCTTTTCTTCTTCTTCTGAGTGCAGAATCATGATATAACTTTGATATGTAATAATCAACATCTGTACTTTTACTGCAGAAAAAAGAGTCTGACCATTGATATAGTTACAACACCATTGTTATTGACAATTATATTTCCTTCATTTTGTCTTTTCATGTAGTATTGCAGGTGACACTAATTGCTAAACGAGATGTGGCCTTATCCATTGTGATGACTGTATGCACCACTCTGGCTGCAGTGCTTCTCACCCCTATTTTAACCAAAGTTCTGGCTGGAACGTATGTTCCAGTGGATGCAATGAAATTTTCTATCAGTACTTTGCAGGTAATCCAGAATCCATGTATTTTTTTTTCTTGTTTAAGCATTGGTCATTAATATTTTTCTTTCAAGGTAGTTGTTGCTCCAATTCTACTCGGATCTTACTTACAAAGCACATTTCCAGCAATGGTTAAAGTTGTGACTCCCTTTGCTCCCCTTATTGCTGTTTTGACTTCTTCGCTACTTGCAAGCAGGTTTGATATTAATGAGCTAATTTCTCATGGAGTTTTTTTGACAAATATTTCATTTTCATTGGCCTTCAATTTTCATCATACAAATTCTTTGATGGACAGTGTATTCTCAGAAAATGTGATACGATTCAGATCATCAATTATAGATGCATCCAGTGGCTCTGATCCAGGTTCACTACTTAGAATTCAAGATATACTTTCAGGAGATTTTGGAGCTTCCATTGTTTCAGTCCTCCTATTGCACTTCGCAGGATTTTTTGTCGGGTATGGATTCTTTTTCAGGTCCAGTTAGTCCTCCCTTTGGACATTCATTGATGAATTCAGAAAATTTTCACAGTACAATTTGTCTAGTTATTTATATATGTTCTATTCATTTGTTTGGAATAAAATAAATTGTTATATGTTTAGACCATTCAGCATATTATTTCCCTAATATCCCACTAATCGCACTTTACTATGTAGATATCTGTCAGCATATCTATGTGGTTTCAAAGAAAGACAATGACGAGCAATTTCGATTGAGGTATTTGGTTATCAAAGAATCTACTTATTTTGAGTTCAGCCTGTGTTACTTCTCCTTTTACAAACAGACAATTGAATTTCACTGTCTCAATGTGGCATGGTTTAGCAAGAATCTGATAACTTCTCTCGGTTGTTTACATTACATGAAAACTTATGTATATGATGGCTTTTGAAAGTAGCCCCATGGATGTTACAACATATTAATTTGTATGAGCAGGTTGGAGTGCAGAATTCTTCCCTGGGTGTTTCTTAGCAACTGCACATTTTGCCTCCCCACTGGTGGCCTTACCCACCTGCACTGTCTGCTGTGATCATGAATATAATGGGTAGCTCACTGCATCTGCTCAGAGTAAGCAGAAAAATGAGCATGAGTGATATGATCTAGTCCTTTACAAATGTGTTAATTCTTTCTCCTTTGATTCTGCTGTATGTTCTAACCAATGCATCTTATAGCATTAACTGTTTACAACAGTTCCTCTTCTGATTTACATAAAGTTGAAGTCCTTTCATGTCATTTGTGTGCTAGCTGAAGAACATGCACCTTTGAGTATTTGTCTGATGCAACAACAACAACAAAGTTTTATCCCACTAGGTGGGGTCGGCTACATGGATCATACGACGCCATTGCGCTCTATCTTGATCCATGTTCATGAGATTCGACAAGGTTTTACGTTGGCTGTCGAGGCCTAACACAACCCTCCTCCTTTATCCGGGCTTGGGACCGGCTATAAGCATTTGTCTGATGCAAAACAACAGAAAAAGGCACCATAAAATGGATGTCATGATTGCACCAGACACCTGAAGAAAATTGATGAGAGACCTTTAGTGGACCATTGAGACACTTCTTCATCATGATTTTGTTATTAGTAAAGGAAGATGCTACTAAGACTTAGTTAAACACTTAATCAAGTGTCTTATGTAGTGGTCTCCACGAAGGAACGAAAATGAAAGGCTGAAAATTGCATGTTGATTTCTGATCATGGAACTTTTAGTGCATGATTTGAGAAAAAGAATCATATATTTTTCTGAAAGTTGAGTTATGGTAGACATGAAGAAATTTGCTTTGAACAACAGAGAAAATGTGAGAGAAGTATTTCCAAAAAAATATTAAAACAACTTCTGCTCTCACTTCTTTTTCATATTATCATACATAAACAAAATAATGAATCTATGTTTCTCAGCATATCTTCTAGACAAAGTTTTTTAGATCTTTTTAGTAGTTATTCATCACCATATATTATTATTGTCAAAACAATTAGAGCCTATCATACACAATGCAGTAATATTTTACTGAAGTCCGAAATCATACTACTTAAAAAAATTGGAGTCATTCGCTCACAGAAATTATTTTCATAATCTCATGGTCTGTTTCGTAGCTCAATGGTGGAAAACATATTTGTATTTCGTAGAATATGACATTGGGATAATGCTGAAAAAAAATATATTTATGTTATATTAGGAATACGTTGTATTTCTTCGTTTTCGATGTGTTAACCAAAATAAAATATGCTAATAATCCTTTAAAATGTTTAGTTCATTTATAACTGTGCTTGATTATATTCTGCAAAATAAGAGAAAATTATAATCAAATGGGTCCTAATATTTCTAGGTTTTAACATTGTTGTTTCATAAATGAAATCATATTAACCAATGATGGTTAGTACATCTAGTTAGTGATGTTGTGTTTTGGAAGGAGAATAAAATTAATAGGTTCGAAATCGAATTTAGCGTCATTTTAATTAGAATTTATTTTTATTGCGCTCATTTTAATATCATACGCTAATAATTTTGAATATATAAGAACGTAGTAGACTTTCAACGAAAAAAATAAACTAAATTATATTGTTTAATTGTCTTCAATTCAATGCAGCAAAATGATATTTTATAATAATGGATGATGTGACAGAATATTGGCCTTAATTTATGTGTGATGATGGATACAGAGGTCGCCGTGATAAGATATGTTTGGTGATGACAAATTTTACTAACTTATTTTTGTCATAATCTCATAGTCTAGGAAGTGTCAAGCACGACAAACCCCCTTTAAAATTGACCACTTCAAATAATAAACCAATAGAGTGATGGATGGGCTATTGGGAAATTGGATATAATATTGAGGGATTTTTTTTTCTTATTCTACCAATGATGCCATATACAAAAGTGAAATGAAATTAAAATTAAGACAAATTGGCTCCTTAAAAAAATTATGAAATCAAAATCTACAATCCTTTTCAAATACTCTGCATAACACTAAAATTTTAATAAAAAAAATCAAGTTTGATTATCATAGCTAGATAGCGAGATTGTGCTCCAGGATTGACGAGAGATAGTAGTTTCGAGTTTTAATTTTGGAGTCGTCAACTTGGTCAGAGTATTATCCTTTTAGTGCTTGTTCAAATATCGAATTAATAAAGTGTTAATAGCTTGAATACCGGAGATCTAAATCCAAAAAAAGAAATTAATGAAAAAAATGATTTGGAACTAAGTAAAAATGGTAAATAAAACTTTCAAAAGTTAAAAGTATCCACTTATAATTTAATTTTGATTTCATATGAGAAGAAATAAGCAAATAACATTTTGTGATTGATGGGGATGTAACATCCTTTTAAGGAAAAATTAAAGGGCATGTAGTACCTTCTCATGAAAGAAAGAGGAAGCACAGAATGTCCTGTTGTTGAAGCAAAGCTGTGCCTCTGCACTTATTGCTGGGTTAGATTCCTCCTGATTTAACCAAGATTAACATCCCATTTTGTACTATATCATTTTTTTGTTCCTTCAAAATTTGTACTCCAATCAGCTGAAGTGTATATGATCTGTAAGGCATATTATAATATCACCAGGCCCTTGTCATCTTCATCTTTCTATATATTTGCTGCTGCTGTTTAATGTACTGCCAAATGCATCACTTGGCATGGGCTGCATTTACTAGGGGGAGTAGGAAACAATTCCTTTTAACTTATCCTCTCCTCTGCATCATTCCATCACTTTGCCCTTCTGCTGATTCTGCATGTTTATCACTTTTTTTTGTGATTGATTAGTGAGAGCTTTTCTCCTTTAACTTTGATAAGATTATTTTACAGTTCTGTTTTATGTGTCAAAATGAAATCAAGGATAAATGAACATGTCTGAACCAATCAGGACCTGTTTACTGAAACAAAAGGGGGTAAGACTGAGTTCTGGTCATTTTTTTGTCCAGTTACTTGGCCTGTTCTGAGTTCTGACCTCAAAACGCGTTGTTGTGACTCAGTTCACAGTAGGATATCCAGAATCCACCGAAGGCTGAAAAGGGTCAGGAATCTAATCACATGGATATGGAAATTATAGATTTATCAGATGTTCAGCTCAACAGGTAAAGAAATGGTGCAGTCCATTCCTGAAATTTCTGTAATAGAAAATGTTAGCTTGATCAGATTTCTTCAAAATCTGGTCTTTGAGAAGTATGAAGTCTGAAACGTCATTGGTCACTTCATCATGGTAAAAAAAAGTAGACAGAGCTGGTTCAGAAAGCAGCAGTTGATAGTGAAATGGACAGCTTTGAATTGAGCAATTTATTGACTTGTTCTAAGCCATGTTTATTTATGTTTTCATTTGACTGCAATTAATTTTTATTAGTCAAAGTCTCAAGCCAATGATGGCATACAATTCCCTTGTGTTGTGCTGCCAGGACAACACACATAACACCCAAGAACCCAAATTTAATCCAAATCCATCCACAATGCCCTCTCACAAAAGAAAAGAAAAAAAAATCCAACCCAAGAATGGATCAAATCCAAGATTCATCATTACATTAAATTGATGAGCCAATTCTCAAAATCCTAGGAAAAAAAATTCGTCTACTAGCAAATCCTAAAGAAACTTTAAAAAAACACAAAAAGGAGACCTTTTTTTTAAAAAAAAAAATTACAATGTGCATAAAAGAAACTTCCTTTCATGTTCTTTCTTCCCTTCTCCCATTGACTCCTATTCTTCTCACTCACCTTCAATACAGTTTATAAAAGCACATTTTTGAAGGGTTTGCTTCTTCCTTCATTTCCAACTTCCAACCCTTAAAAAAATCCCATCTTTCTCTTTGCCAAGCCACCAAGATTCAATCTTTTTCCTGTGCCTCTTCTGCCCGGGTAAGCGAGATTTCAGATCTTCTCCAAAGATCCAATCTTGGAGCGAAGGAATGTTGCAGGATCATCTCTGAGCACAAAGAAGCAGCAGCGGCTTTGTTGGGCAGGAAGGCAGGGATCCTTCCTCCCAATCTTGACCGAGAAATCCGCATCGTTGTGCCTCATCTTTCGCCATTGTTGAAATGAGCAACCAGCCGTCGCAGCCTCCCCCGGCGCATCCCTCCTCCAAGCCCAGCTCTGTCCTGCCGCACAAGACGCCGAACCTGCGCGACCACTACCGCATCGGGAAGAAGCTCGGCCAGGGACAGTTCGGCACGACGTACCTCTGCATCGCCAAGTCCGACGGCGGCGAGTACGCCTGCAAGTCCATCCCCAAGCGCAAGCTCCTCTGCCGCGAGGACTATGAGGACGTGTGGCGCGAGATCAAGATCATGCACCACCTGTCGGAGCACCCCAACGTCGTCAGGATCAAGGATACCTATGAGGACGCGCTCTTCGTGCACATCGTGATGGAGCTCTGCGCCGGCGGGGAGCTCTTCGACAGGATCATCCAGAAGGGGCATTACAGCGAGCGGCAGGCGGCGCAGTTGATCAAGACCATCGTGGGCGTCGTGGAGGCGTGCCACTCGCTCGGGGTCATGCACCGGGATCTCAAGCCGGAAAATTTCTTGTTCGCCAGCACCGACGAGGAGGCGGCGCTGAAGGCCACGGACTTCGGGCTCTCCATCTTTTACAAGCCAGGTTGGTTTGCCTTTCTTGTTCTCTTGTAGGTGTTGCCTTAGGACTGCTATGCTTGATCTGTACCATGCATGTCAATGCATTATGCTGCAATCAGTCCTCTACATTATCTGGCTTTATGTGGCATTGTACCCATTTCATATCCCCAGTGCATTGATTGCAGGTCCTCATCTAATAATAATAATTCTCTCATCTAATAATATTCTATCTCCTCATAAACTAGACCAGTTAAGGGTGAACCAGAAACAAATGTAATTTTGTTTAGGGAATTCGAAAATGTTCTCAATCATTCCTGGACTGATATGTTTTGTTTTCTTCTCTTGTTCTTGTTCTTGTTCTTATTCTTGAATGGATATGGATGTCTAATGTTGCTATTCCATTTAGGGCAATTTGTTTGAAAAAATGCCTGCAATTTTATGAATTTCTTGTTTCTTGGCAACTTCGCTTGCATTTTTTCGGCAAAATTGACTGAAAATTTTGCAACCACAAATTTCTCAACATCCAACCAATAATAAGAAATAAAGAAATGGTGCTCACTTCGAGCTTTGGGAGCATTGGGCAACTTGGGCCATCTGACTAATGTATGGGAGAGAGGTGTTATATGGAGAACATTGTATATGGCATCTTTTTTATGGGGAAGTGGGGGGATGAATAGTTGATAATGCTGATTCCACCTTTTTACTATCCAAGTACCGCAAGAATATTGAACAAGATAGAGTAAATCCAAGTATGTCCAAACAGACAAAATTTTCGCTCCTTAAACACGCAAAAGTTCACTCAAGAAGAAACTTTGTGATCTATAAAGATTATGCAGGAACATTTTTTTAACAAGAAACGGAAGCTCCTCGGTGCATTTCTTGGATATTCTTTATGGCTTAACCTTATGTAGGTGTTAATTTAAGGTTTATGTCTCTTTTCCACAATTTTCAACAAGCACAATTTATGAAAATTTCAGAATAATATCCTATAGCAATACGTATACCTTCCTTTATCTTGATTCAAGATTGCGGATAACTAAGATCATCACGGGATGTTTAAACTGGCAAATATCTTGATACATTAAAGTTATTCTTTGCTGACATCATAATTCTATTTTCAGAATGTAATAGGTTATTTCAAAAGTTTTTGAGGTTCTTATGAGGTATTTCTTGAATATAGGTGATACATTCTCTGATGTTGTTGGAAGTCCATATTATGTTGCACCTGAGGTGTTGCGCAAATACTATGGACCTGAATCTGATGTATGGAGTGCTGGAGTCATTTTATATATTTTGTTAAGTGGTGTTCCACCATTTTGGGCAGGTATACTATATTGGCTCTTGCTTTTGAGTTTTCTATGTAATATCAAATCTTTTCTACTATCTTTCTCCAGGAATACTTATACAATTTCTCTTATCCTGTCAGAAACTGAAGCAGGGATTTTCAGACAGATTCTACAAGGCCGTTTAGACTTCGAGTCTGAGCCATGGCCTGGTATTTCTGACAGTGCTAAGGACTTAATTAGAAATATGCTTAACAGGGACCCAAAGAAACGATTTACAGCTCATGAAGTTCTTCGTAAGTAGTCTGCTTAATGATCTTCTTTGTTTAATTTTTTCGGTGAAAAACAATCTTTGAAGTTTTCAGAAGCAAACTCAGTATTACCAAAATTGTTTGTTCTAGGTCATCCATGGATTGTTGATGATAAAATTGCACCTGATAGACCACTGGATTCTGCTGTTCTGTCGCGTCTGAAGCAGTTCTCTGCAATGAACAAACTCAAAAAGATGGCTTTACGGGTAATTATTAAATTAGCTTCATTCCTGTGATTTCTTTGTTCAAAACCTTTCATTTCTGTATTAAGAAAGATGTTCACAAGAAGGTTGCAAATATGTAGATCCTTTAAGGATTTACGTGTAGATCCATCATTGAATGTAAATTGTTGGCTTTGGTTTTCCTTATCAACTTATTGGATATGTATCCAGTGTGTCTCTACACATAGATTCTTAAATGATCTACATATTCTCTTTATCTTTTTACGAGAAAGATATAACATTCTCATTTTCCATTTATTAGGAATTATGTTCATCTACTTATGATACAATTATGAACATTTATTTAATTTTTTGAGAAAGTGACCATGTACCTTTAATAGTTGTATTAAATGCACATTATTAGAATAGGTCGGCATTTGTTCTAGGAGCATTACATTTCTCATAATGATTTTGTTTTACTTACCAAAAAAAGGCACTTTTACTTTTGATCCTTTCCACTTTGAGAAATAAGTGACAAGAAAATGTTATATGCTGACTAACCAATAGGAATGAACAAACCTAGTTCTCTGATGATGACGTTGAGCTTTACGCTGCAAATACTTCATCAAAACCACTTGAATAAGACCATGTTGAGTTTCTAAGTGGAATTCTTTCCAAATGACTATTAGCTTCCCGGTCTAATCCACCAGAGGAGGTGAAGTTTTAAATGTTATCCGTTTCTCAATTGCAGCATTTCTGGGTCTCCTCACCCTGTTTGAAAGCACTTACTCCTCCAACTAATCAACCATTGGTTGTCTCTGGAATTTCTAGAAAAGGAAGGATGACTAGTGAGGTCGATAGTCATCCAACATTTCTCTGGGAATTTGAGTTACAGAAGTATGAAAGTTATATTTAATCCACTGCCATTCAACTAAAATGGATAAGCTATGCAGGTCAATGTTTTAATTTCAGAAGAACATGTTCCACAGCTCTGCCTTGATTTTTTTTAGTCTTTCTATTCCAAGCAAAATGTTAGGCCTTGTCAAGTACAGCTAATATAGCGATATTACTGTGGGGGCAATTTTTGTTCTTGTGTCATTCCCTTATTTTCTTGTCAATATAACATTGATTAGCTGTCATGAGATCCTTCCGGTGTTCTGTTGAGGTATGTTGTTTCCTAAGAGTTAGATGGTTATCAGACCAGACATTTTGTCTTCTGACACGATGCACAGATATATTGGTTGCAATTAAGTTAGTTCAAGAAACAATACAAGAATGACTTGGAAGCTTGTTATTTTCTGTCACGATGTATCCTTTTTAACACTGAATATCTGTTTTATAGGTTATTGCTGAAAGGCTCTCAGAAGAAGAGATTGGTGGTCTAAAAGAGTTGTTCAAAATGATTGATACAGACAGCAGTGGGACAATAACATTTGATGAATTGAAGGATGGTTTGAGAAGGGTAGGATCTGAATTGACGGAACATGAAATTAAGGCACTCATGGATGCGGTATGTGGAACGGCTGAGCACTTTGTTGCATTTCGCTATAACTTGTACACTAATTGATGAGAATGACTTATACTTTACTTAAATTCTAGTCTAAATACTCTTAATATGCCATGAAACTTGCTGCAGGCTGATATAGACAGAAGTGGTACCATTGACTATGGTGAATTTATTGCTGCAACAGTGCACATGAATAAGTTGGAGAGGGAAGAAAACTTAATATCGGCATTCTCCTTCTTTGATAAAGACGGAAGTGGCTACATAACTATAGATGAACTTTCTCAGGCTTGTCGAGAATTTGGTCTAGATGATGTTCATCTTGATGACATGATTAGAGAAATCGACCAAGATAACGTGAGTTTCTATCCTGATTATTTTTTTTTTTCTGAACTTGAAATTATTTCCTGAAGTAGTGTGGGTAAGTAGTTAAGTTTAGCAGCATGCTATTAAGTTAAATGTTGGCTTCTGTCTAATTCGACATACTTATTTTCAGGATGGACAAATAGATTATAGCGAGTTCGCCGCGATGATGAGGAAGGGTAATGGAGGCGTTGGAAGGAGGACCATGAGAAACACTCTGCAGATTAACTTGGGGGACGTCCTGATGGCTGGGGAACGCTGACGCATTTACATGTTGAGAGAGCCTATAAGGACAAGCAACTGCTGTCGTCAATGTGAGTTTACATAACGAGTTATCCATTTTGAAACAGAGTTGTATTTTCTGGACACCATTGGAAGAGAGATATTGTAGTTATGCTTAGCAGACAGAACATTTTGCTTTAATATGAATCATATTTTGTTAATTGTGTTGCAAGTGTTCTTTTGGTTTCTTCTTATCAGTTGAGGTCTGATTTATATCTGAGCTGAAATGCCAAGTCGAAGTTACTGGTGCATACTTAGCAAACAAGTATATCCTCTTTTGAAAATTATGGTGAAAATATATACTGATTGCAAAATAATATAATTGGCTTGAAACCCACCGTTTCTTCTCTCAAGTACAACCTTTAGGAGCAATATCAAATAGAGATTAAATATTTTTTTTCGATAGCCAAAGGATGGGCCATTTTTCTCAAAGGATACATAGTACCGGAGCTCGAACTCTCAATATCTCTCATTTCGAGGTTCAATCCACTTACGAGTTAAACCAAGATAGAGATTAAATATTAATTCTTTAGAAAAATGACATATCTAAAGGAAAATTTGAGAACATAAATAGAAGGTCATAAATAGAAATTTAAAAAAAAGATTAGGGCTATGTTCTGCAAGGAGATTTCACTATTAATATTTTTCGTTACAACCGCTCATCATCATATCTGAAATATGAGCAATATATATGAATTTTAAAATGGGTATATATGGATTTCAAAATAGATTCAAAATTTGAACAAATAGAGAATCTCTTAATCCACATCATACGAAACAACAAAATCCCGTCGGGAGGCGGTGCCCCCGAACCCCTTCCTTTCCGTTCATAGGGGTCAAATATCGTTGGGGTGTGAAAAACAAGAGACACTGAAGTATTCGTCAACCCCAACAATATCACGAGAATAAAAAGTTATAACTAATAGCAAAAAAAAAAATAGCATTATACGATTATCCAACCCTCACGTATTGATCAAACTAAAAAAAGCTCATTTTTTCTATTTTATCAGCATATACATTCAGAACACCAATTGGTAAACTAAGCAAAGCCCCTTTTTTGTGTGCATTGCATGAAAACTTAGCCACATGCATCTTTACACTTTGGAATTAATACCACGAGCAGTACCTCTCCTGCACTCTTCACTAGACGTCCAGCGTGACGCCGGTGGAAACCTTGGAGTGCTGCGTGTCGTCGGCGCTCGCCCCGTGCCTGGTGGCGTCGTACTTCTCGCCGTCGCCCCACAGCGCGTAGGCCTCCTCCCCGTGCACCGCGTCGTCCCCGATGGTCAGCTGCTCCTCCGACATGCGCAGCGGCATGATCACGTTTATGAGCACGCAGATCACGCTGGTCACCACCGCGTTCCACCCTATGATGAACCCGGCGCCGGCGATCTGCTTGAGGAGTTGCAGAAAAAGGTTGCAGAGGACGGGCTCCGCGAACAGACCGGTGGTGGCGCCGCCGAGAAGGCCGGCGACGGCGTGGGTGTGGAAGACGCCGAGGGTGTCGTCGATCCTGTCCAAGAAGCTCCACTTCCGGTGGACCACCATCATCGTGTACCACGGGATGCTGCCGGAGAGGATGCCCATCGCTATGGCAGCCCAACCCTGTACGAGCCCTGTGATCCATCACAAAACAAGAGCCTTTTTTTAGCGTTTAATTTAGAATGTCGACGTCCCAAGGTTGCATGCATGTTAAGTTTCCCGTACATTTTTCTTGATCACGTAAGAGAATAAAAACATAAATAAACGATCAACATAAATGTATAATTAACTTTATAATTTACGGTGCAAAATCACATAAAAAAGTCGACACAGTCATGCATATATGGTGTAACTTGTGTAATATCATTTTTTTTTACCCGTCTCGGACATCTATTTTTTCTCTTTCTCAATTGTGTGCATTCAGGAATTTGAGTTTCGACCCACCATAGAACCTGACTAATATAGTCATCTCAGTATTTTAGAAATGATATCCACGCAGCATTAACAATTGTGTGTATTCACGAATTTGAGTTTCGATCTACTATCGAATTCGACTAATTTGATATTCGCCCCGATTATGATAAGTGAGGTTTCTAACGGAGACGGACACCTGACTTTAAAAAAAATTTTAATAATTTTTTTATCACCTCAGTATTTTAGAAATGGTGTCGGTTATTCGACCTATGCAGCATTAACGATTGCGTGTATTCACGAATTTGAGTTTTAATTCATCATCGAACTCAACTAATTTTGTGTTCATCTCGATTATTATAAATGGTGAGACTTCCAATGGAGACGGACACTTGACTTTAAAAAAATCTTTAATAAAAAAATTTTGTACTCGAACTCCAGATATTCTTATAAGAAAAGAAGTTTATGGTACACCACCTCTAATAGAAATGTTTGAAACAAGCAAAACTGCAAAACATACAATTTAGTCATGATATTTGGTGAAGACAACTATTGCACTATATGTTCCATGCATGGTTTGAACAGATCTGCAATTAAATCTTGTAGGTTTGATTAAAAATTTGCAACGCGAATGACATGGAGGATTTGCTACCATTTCAATTTGGCTTGTCACAAGTCGGGGAGACATGAGCTTGGAAACAAGTGACAAGATAATATATAGTTTTATGAGCAAAAAATACTGTCCATTATATATGGATGCCTTACGCTAACGCAACATAGCCATTAATTGCGTCAAGATCAATATTTCCTTATATATATATGAAAAAGGATCAAATGATTCAAGTGCTTATATATTTATATAGTGATCCTTAATCACTAGATAAACATACATTAATTGGCTTCCTTCTCTTCCACATAATTTGGCAGTTGGCAACTCTTCGTGGGCTCAATATGCCACAAGTTGCTTAGCAAATTAATTAGTGGAGGCCCCTGATTCATGGAGAACTTGGATTTCGTGCATGGT
Source organism: Pontederia paniculata (assembly GCA_001647135.1). NCBI lineage: Eukaryota > Viridiplantae > Streptophyta > Magnoliopsida > Commelinales > Pontederiaceae > Pontederia > Pontederia paniculata. The sequence continues at coordinate 25,033 of LTAE01001585.1, read as the reverse complement.
CCATAGACTACTTCTCTTTCGAAGTCCCAACCATTTCCATTTTTCTTTGTTTGATTACAACAAGTTCCAAGCACTATGGAAGATGTTGAAGTCTTGATACTTCAGACTTTTACCTTTTAAGAGCTAGTACTTTTCATTGTACTCATATACTTTTTTTGGCTAACTTTTGGATATATAATTAAATCATCATAAAATTCAAATGACTCTGACTTTTCATTTTGGATAATATATTATTTTAAAAAAATTAAACTATTTAACTTGGTATTTAAGAAGGAAGTTCATTTAAAATAGTCAATATATTAAAATAGTGGTAGCTTATACATTTTTAATATTCAATAATAAAATTTATCTGATGTTAATCATATATTAGTTATTTTATAGTCATATTATTTAGTATATAAATTTAAATTTTTTGACATTACGATACGATTTTAGAGAAAAAAAAACTATACTAGAGTTCAACAAAGGTTTATCGTGTAAAATATGTAATTTTAAATAATTCCAGCCATTTTGCAAGATTATTTTTCAGAATAAATTTTTAAATAACGAAAAATGTCGAAAATGAAAAAAAAATTAAACTATTTAACTTGGTATTTAAGAAGGAAGTTCATTTAAAATAGTCAATATATTAAAATATTACTAGAGTTCAACAAAGGTTTATCGTGTAAAATATGTAATTTTAAATAATTCCAGCCATTTTGCAAGATTATTTTTCAGAATAAATTTTTAAATAACGAAAAATGTCGAAAATGAAAAAAAAATTAAACTATTTAACTTGGTATTTAAGAAGGAAGTTCATTTAAAATAGTCAATATATTAAAATAATGGTAGCTTATACATTTTTAATATTCAATAATAAAATTTATTTGATGTTAACCATATATTAGTTATTTTATAGTCATATTATTTAGTATATAAATTTAAATTTGTTGACATTACGATACGATTTAGAGAAAAAAAACTATTTTACTAGAGTTCAACAAAGGTTTATCGTGTAAAATATGTAATTTTAAATAATTCCAGCCATTTTGCAAGATTATTTTTCATAAATTTTTAAATAACGAAAAATGTCGAAAATGAAAAGAAAAGCAATATACAAGACACTCCACCCCAATTTCACACACACACACACAAAAAAACACTACTTCGAATGTTCATTAATCTTCGATGATAAATATAATGATGATATTTTCAAATGCCACATCACAAGTATAATCAATCATCAATCAATTTGTGTATATTATGAACATCTTTTTCACTTGTGTATTTTGGGTCATGCAAGCACTATGTGATGTAGGTCCAAAGACTTTTGAATTGAGCATTTACTCTTTCACATCTCGGCCGGGGCAATCAAAGTCCAACGAATCATGCCATGCACGCCAAGCCCTCACCTAACCCCACATGAATCTAGATGAAGACTTCCTTTCTATATGTTTGAAATTAAAGGATATTGTGAATCCAATGCACGCCCATTGGAATTAAAATTTTGAAATGGTCCAAGTCTCTTAATTTATTTTCTCTCTTAGTCAAATATTCAAGACTCTCTCGAGACAACGAAATCGTTCATCTCATACGGAGTCTCATCTGTTGTTTGAGTTATTTTGTTGTTCTCTATTTTTTTTCATATAAAGAAAACTCAATCGATACTCGAAAATATAGTTCAATTAAGAGTGAATCTCATTAAATTCTCACGTGTTTATTTTTCTCTTGTGTATTTCTTGTAATAATATATTTTCTAATATATATTTAACCCAATGAATACGACATGCACAATAGTGTAGATGACTTAGATGGTCACCTACATCATATGGATTGATTTAATTAATTAGTGGTCCTGTGCCACTGCTGGATTTCATATGTAGTTGATTAGAGTACTGTTCTAATAGAAAATAGAACTGTGAATACAATTTAATTTATCTATAAGTTAAAAGATCTCAAATTTAGTTCTTAGTTTCATTTTTGAATCCTTTTTTTTATAATCGAGAAAAACACACTTATACACTTGCATTAGACCAAATTATAACTATAAGTTACCACTTGACATATAAAGGGTGAAACAAAATTTTATTTTACTTTATTTCATTGAACATGATAACGGCATAGTTGATATGAACAATTGACTTTTTGATGATAAATTATTCTATCTAAATATTAATGATTTATTCTTTTTTAGATGATCATAATAATATTAATCTTTATTCCTCGGATGATAAATCTTCAATCAAATGATCTTAAGTGCAAAAAAACAATTTTTAACATCATTTTTTGTGCTATCTTAGTATTTAGAAATTTATAATTGGACGATGATACTTCCAAATTTTGATCACTCACCTTAATTGTGAATGATTGAAACCTAAATTTCTCTTCCTGAACTTACTTACTTTTGTAAAAAAAATAATCATTTATTATCATTTAAACTTACCATGAGGTAAGCATTATTCTTTTGGTTGAAGTAATAAAGACTTATACTATATATATAAATATATATAGACACAAATGTTGACCTAATGCCCCAATTGACCCATGGAATGAGAAGAAATTAAGATACTACTTCACTCCCAAGTACTCTTGGAAGGAACACAAGATGCAAGATGCTGGATGTGGATTCTTTCATTGCATTCATAATTAAATTTGATTGGATACAAAATTGTATCGACCCCAAGTTTAATTTTTAAAATCATCAAAAAATTTTTAAAATCAAATTAATCAGATATTAATAACCTTAAATTTACACCAAAAATAGCTAATAATTTTTTCTTAGTTTGGACACACACAAAATTCCTTTTAATTGCCCCCAAATACTTTTATTTAACTAATTTAATTACTTATTCAGCTCTCTAGCAAAATGAAACTTTAACAATAAAATTATATCATTTATGCTAAAAAATGGCAGAAAAAAATAAAAAGCAGGATGGTTTAGTGATTAGTTGATAATTAATTAATAACTCGGTAGGAAGACATGGTCAAAATAATTAAGAGGCTAATCGCAGTGCTTACCGGCGCCGGGCGTGATGCAGACGAGTCCGGTGATCATGCCCTGCACGGCTCCGATGACCGACGGCTTCTTGAAGAAGATAACGTCGAGCGTCGTCCACATCAGGAGGCTCGTGGCCGCGCAGATGTGCGTGTTCAGCACCGCCATGGACGCGTCCACGTTGGCCGCGTACGGGTCCCCTCCGTTGAACCCCGTCCACCCCATCCACAGCAGCCCCGCTCCGGTCAGCACCAGCAGCACATTGTTCGGCGGGAACCTCTCCCTGTCCTTCTTCGGCCGCGGCCCGACCTGAACCATGCATCATCCTAGCTATGAGAGAGAGAGAGAGAGAGAGAGAGAGAGAGAGAGAGAGAGAGAGACGCGGCTGTGTATATAGCGTATACCCAATAGGCGGCGGTGAGGCCGGCGATGCCGGAGGAGAGGTGGATGACGTAACCGCCGGAGTAGTCGATGACGCCCCAGTGGAAGAGGAAGCCGCCGCCCCAGAGGGAGAAGGCGCCGACGGTGTAGGAGAAGGTGAGCCACAGGGGCACGAACAGCATCCACGCCTTTATGTTCATGCGGCCGAGGAGCGAGCCGGCGAGAAGGATCACGGTGATGGCCGCGAACATGCACTGGAAGTAGACCATGGTGGCCATGGGGTAGAGCGGCTCGATCGTGGGCGTCTCGACGGCGTCGTGGCCCTTGTAGTAGTGCGTCGTCGCCGGCAGCTTCGCCACCTCGATCAGAAACTTCTGGCCGAGCGCCGGCTTGCCCTTGCCCCAGAAGGGCAGCAGCTTGTCGCCGAAGGACATGTTGTAGGCCCAGGTCACCCAGCAGATCCAGACGGCCGCGAAGGCGTACAGCGCCATGAACGCCGAGTTCACCGCCCACTTCTTCTTCACGATGCTGCCGTAGAGGATGACGAGGCCCGGCAGGCTCTGCAGGCCGACCAGCGTTGCCGAAACCATCTGCCATGCGTTGTCACCTTTGTTCAACCAGTCGGGCACCGCCGTGGTGTTTCCGGCGTACGCCATGGCCGGCAGCTGTTCCGGGAGCCCTGTCCTTGGACTTCTTCCTCCTATATATTAATGGCGAAGCAAGAGCTCTTACATTAATAAGTGTGAGCTAAGCTTTCTATATATAATAATGGCTTATTAGGGTTGCTGTCTCCCTTTGAGGAGCTAGTGACTACTTAGGGTGTGTATGAAGAGGAGGTGACGAAGGAATGGATATTATTATATTAGAATGAAGAAATAAATAATTAAGATTAGTTGACACAAATAGTTAATGGGTATGTGTCTCGAACTGAGGGACACGGAAGCTAGTAACACTGAGTTCGAGCCTCGGAATCATCAATTTGGTCAGGGTCTATCATTATCGCGTGCGTCCGCAACGCCAGATTAATTAGTCGGGTGCTAATAACTCCGGTCCGATCGTGGATCGAAAAAAATGAAGAAATAAATGTATAACTTTGTGGGATGGAAGTGTTACTTCTTAATCATACATGTATGTGTTTGATTAACTATATAAGCATAATATTCTTTTTCTTATTTGGAATCTACTCTCAGAAGAGTATCTGGCTTATTGAATGAATCAAGTATTACTTCATGTTCTTGCTAAGTCAAAGATTATGTGATTGGATATATGACATTGTCATTAATGAGAAAGAAATAGTATATGTCAGTCATATATACAAGTGATTGGATACTTTAGTCCACAAGAATATACAATGCATAATATATAATTGATTTTCTTTCCCCATTAAAAAACATTGTTGGGAGTACCAACCTTATGTGTATGTTTCTAAATATTTCCATAAGCACATTTTAGTAAGAGAAGATGAAACTTTAATTAATGATCTAATATTGAATCCTCTCAACTTCCAGCAAACTTAGCACCATTTAAGTGACATAAGAAAGAGAGGTACACATATGCTATGAATTTGATGTGAAAGTCACATGTTGAGACTGATGCACACTATGCATAAAAAGAAAATAATAAACTTAACATAAAGACAACAAGATAGAATTAGAAATCTTTTGGCATTACATTTAGACTGAATCTTAAGCCATCATTAATTATTTAAATTGTATAAGCTTCTATCATTTGTAGTCCAAAAGATACTTTCATGAAGATAAGACCAATGCCTAATCTTTTGTCTTAGTTTCTTCCAGAGACAACCTTGCCATACTTGTTTTTATGTTGAATTAATAATTAGTTTGTAGTCCTGCACCTATGGATGTAAAATGTATTGCATCATGGAGGTTGTATTAGAGATGACAAATCAAGGTGCTAGTGGAAGAATCTTACACCTAATACACCTCAATTTCTTTAATTAATTAGTCCCAAAAATTTGAAGTTTGAATATGTCAATGCTATCTAGCCTTTATATGAGTGTATGAAATAGATGGTATACAATTCCAAAGGGTTGATGGTTCTTGTGCATGCTTTGATGTAGAGTTGGTAAAATATCAAATGGTTTATATTATTACTATATATAATTTAAATTTCATCACTTGATCTGTTGATTTATGTTCTTAACTTGAATCATGTGCTGACCTTTTCCTCTTTAAACTTGGACCATCTTGGTTTATGTCATGTTTGATTTCAATGAAATTGACAGAGCAGTACAGCACATATGACACATCCTATTCTACTTTTTGGTGAGAATTTGGTATTAAACATTTATCACAATAATCTCTATTCTACTTTTTTTCTCTCTTCAAAAGCATGATTACACCCCACTGAAATAAAAAAAAATTGGAACATCCTAAAGCCAGTGAGTTAAAACTGAGAGAAACTGCAGAATTGTGCAAATGAGATGTTCTGATCCATGAAAATTAAGTAGGAATGAGAATGCATCAAAAAAGAAAAAAAATAGCATTGTAGAAGAAGAGTGTATCAGGAGAAAGATTCAAACAAACAAGAAAGATAAATGTAACTTATTGAGGATACTGAACCAGAAAGCTGCAATTTTTTTTTCTGTTGAATAAAATAGTATTACTCAATGACAGGTTTAAAACTTCCTGTTCTAGAGTGCTTATTCCTGGCATGAGTTCCCCTCTTCACATTTGAAGAAGGTTTTCTGAACAAAACCAATTCTAAAATTTTCGAGAGACCAAACTCTATACATAGCTCGATCCAGAGAACTTATTTTTATCATCATGATCATGCCAGAACCAAAGTGCAATCTCATCAGAATGAGATGTCCATCATGTCAGTGACCAGGGTCTCAATGATCACACACTCTGCCTCAGCTCCACAGGGCCTGTACAGCAGCTTTGGAAGGCTCATTTCTGAACAATGAACAGATGAAACAACAGAACATTTCATCACCCAAATCCTGAACAAGTAGTGTCTAACTCAAAGTATAGAGCATGAAGAAGGAGCTCACCACCATAAAGGGAGGAAATCATGGTGTCCTTTGGTTCCGGGTACTTGAGAGGGCATGTGGAGAGTGGAAGCATGGGGAGGTTCTCACAGTTGCAAATCTCCACCATATAACCATCTGGGTCATGAAAGAACATCTGATCAACCTGAATGCCACTGTCCTCCACCAATGCAGTGACATACTCAATGCTCATCTGTTCAAGCCTCTGCTTGAGGAGGTTCACGTCAGAGCACTGGAAGGAGATGTGGTTGTCCTTGGGGTTTATCACCCCTTTCTTCTTTGGCACGTCGTCCGGCGAGTCGCATTGTAGCAGATGGATGCCAATCCCATAGTTAAACAACCTGTTCCATTAATGATGTGCAATGCGAAGGAAAATTTGAGAACACAAATAGGAGATCACAAACAGAAATTTAAAAAAATAGAGGACACACAGATTTACTCATGTTCATTTTTGAGTTAGCGCTTTCACTATTATTGTTTTCGTTACAACCGCGCCTTATCACGTCTGAAATATGAGATATATATATATATATATATATATATATATATATATATATTCAAAATCCTAACAAATAGAGAATCTCTTAATCTGTATCATACGGGCCAGCTTAAATAAAAGCGAAACCTCCGTCGAGAGATGGTGCCACCGGAACCTCACTTGCGCGTAAGGGTTAAATATCGTTGGGTAATACTCGAGTTTCCCTACGCTTACGTGGGTAGTGTGAGAAACAAGAGGCCCTGAAATACTCCAGTTCTCCTAAACTCACATGGACGTATTCGGTGTGAGAAACAAGAGGTCCTGAAATATTCACCAACTCCGACATAATGAAATTAGGAGGGAGAGAGAGAGAGAGAGATCAGACAAGTCTTGTGAGCTTACCAGGCACCATGGAAGTTGAAAGAGGAAGGCCTCTTAACGCTCACGAAGCCGAGAACCTCCTCATAGAACTTTACTGATCTACTTACAGACCTGCACAGAAACGAGACATGGTTCAGAGACACGAGTGGGGGTGGCAATGCTGCATTCGTCTCCTCTACGATCTCCAGACCCATCTCTGCTTCCTGCCTTGTGTTCCCTGGCTTTTAGAATTGATATGTATCAGTGGTGCATGCTGTCAGCCATATATATATACGTGTATATTGCCATTCATAGTTCTCAGTACGAATCAGTGATGAGCAAGTAGGAGGTGCATGCAAGGTGGAAGAAGAGAGGAAGCATGCAATAGTGCTAATGTTTAGAACGTGAGGGCAAGATCAACTCAGTCTATGGAGAAATCGAGGTGGTACCGATTAAGAATATAAATATAAAAATGTTATTTTTTCTATCGACTTAAGTTTTTAGGATTGTTGATAGCACATTTAATTTAACATGCTCGTGTTAAAAATTAATTTTCTCCCTTAATTATTCATGTGTTGAGATTTAGGCTAGATCAAAGTTGTTAACGGTCCATACATGAAGAAAAGTGTTAAGAATATAAATATAAAGATGTTGCTCTTTCTATCTGCTTAAACTTTTAGAATTGTTGGTAGCACATCTAATTTAACAGTACCAATATTTGCCTTTATATGAAAGAAGAATCAAGTCATTGGGTTCTTGTTCTAATCATACTTGTACCAAAGGTGAAGAATAGGTACATCCTGTTATGACAAGGAAGCTTCATTTATCATTTGTTATCTGCATTCTCCTTGCAATGACCAACAAGTGCACCATTTTTTTTTTCAGAAAATAAGGAGAAAATCCTATTTATGATTCCATACCTGAAGATCTAACCATTATCCAATCAAAGATTACTTCAAAGATATTCCTACGAGTTAAAATTGGAAGAGAGATTCCATGAACCATCTTACATTTCTTTCCAACCTCTTTGTGCTCTGAAAGTCTGAAGAAACCATCTGCATTGGCTCCATCATGTTACTGCATAGTTTTAGATAGTTTTTCATTTCTTTGGTTCGACATCTACTAAGATGACAGGAATTGGAGATTACCGGTATGCCAGATGCTTCGCGAATCAGGAGTACATTTCATTGCACTTAAATCACCGACGTTGAGAAGCGCGTCCCGACACCAATTGATGTCCAATAGCTTTTATGGTAATGGCTGGATAAGCTTTACAATTAATGGATCATTAGACACAAGTAACTACTCAAACTAAGAATAAAAGTAAGAAATTGCAGTAGAAATCCTGTTTGCCACACCACATTTTCATATTTGGAAAGGCTATCACAGCCAAGAGTTCACCATTCAACTGCATATAAGATTTGCAATCTTAAGGGTATCTTGATAGATACACAAAGAGTTGATGAAGGACAACTCTTTTACTAATTCGATATGGCGATAACATTGCCATGCTTTACAATGAAAATTAAACATACAGCACATGAAAATTTTACAATGTGGAGGAAATGGATACACACATGAAACAGAAGCAGGGGACAACTCTACAATGAAAATTAACAATGAAGATTCTATGCTCCTCTTTTCAATCAACACCAATGTGATCAACTAATTCTCTGGATTTTCTTATGTGTTTGTCCTTGCTTCTTTGACAATCTTCATTATCTCCTCTTCACTCTGACAGAAATAGGTTGGGACATTGTCGTTCCTCTCATAGTAAACAGCTTGGGCAGCTTCAGTTAGCTCGTTAGGCAAGTTCTCCATGAACCAAGGGTGATTTCTTATCTCCCTTATTGTAATCCTCTGTCAAAAGACAAACTCAGTCCGCAAGAATCTTCGAGAAATTTTATCATACACAACTAAAGAACTTAAAATACATAAAATGAAGTTCACTTGAATGGTTGAAAAATTACACTAGATGGATCAGTGACAAAGATCTGAGAAAGGAGTTGTTTGCACTCCTGAGAAATTTGGAGATTCTCAGGTATCTTGTATTGTGCAGACTTTATCCTCTCCAGAACAAACAAATCTTGTTAAATTCCATAATATGTCCATAGACGTGTCTAAATTGTTCATGGATAACTTGAGATGAACAATATAAAGAGACATATCACCTCAAAGGTCTTCGTAAGGTTGTTGGGTTCATCTGGATCTTCAAAGGGGTAGGCTCCCACCAGCATTACATACAATGTAACCCCGCATGACCATACATCGGCCATCTGCAACACCAAAAATACAAAAAAAGAATAAAGTTTGCATAAACAAATGCAACATATTTGATCCATATGCAGTAACGAAAACAAGAATGTTGCATGGAGCAATTAAGCTAAACTGCATAAATTGGTATTTTGCATCAGAAAAAAAAACATGATACCAAAGAAGACAATCTTGTTTTGTTTAGTCAGATTGTCATTTCAATCTGAATCCATGGTAATTTTTATATTGTCAACGCCAGAATCTGAAATGTGGAAAGCGGGAGCAATATGTAGTAATGCTGATAGATAGTTTGATTTAGAAGACCATTCACTGTTCTTGATTATTTTTTTCGACTGGATAAATACCTTGAAATATGGAAAGAGGAAGCAATTAAACATAGGAACTGATGCAGGGCATTATGCACAGGACAGGAACATGAATTCTCAACAAGCAGCAGTTGACAAATACTGATTCACCACCCATATGATATGAATGTTGGATTCGATTTTACAGTTTAGGCCTGTAGGGTTTCCTTTCGGATGTGACCAAGGTTGCTAAGTTTGAGAGTTTAAATATATTCATTTTCTCTCTTATAAATTCATATCTAAATTTGTAGAGTTTATATTTTAAATAAATTAAATTATACAATAATTAATATGCATCTACAATATAAAATTATGTGCATATTTAAGATGAAATATATAAAAATTAGTATTTTACATTAATATGACATAAATATAAAGCAATACAAATAAAAAACTACTACTTCTAACTACGAGGCACTAACAACTTTACAATTTATTAAGTTAAAAAAAAGTAATAAAATATAAAATTGCACTAAAATCGATTACAATATTTTGAACTCATAATATATTATCTATGAACATCAATCACTCGTAATTATTAGTAAGATTAGTTAAAATAAAATATTTAATATTTAAGAATCGTATAAATTCAATAAGATTTTACATATTTTTTAAAATTATTTTTTAATAAAATCTAAGAGTTTATATGAACTTGACTAGTTATAACCCGACCGACCACTCGATTATAACTAAGCATCGTTATGGCATCGTGACTAGAGAAACTCTTGATCTTTTCCCAAACAGCACTACTCAGTACAACAACGTACCCAACCTTCCAAAAAATGGACGTAGTAAAGACAACTTGTGATGTAGAGCAAAAAGAAGGAAGCAAGAAAACTACTGAAAAATGACCTCGCCGTCGTATTCCTGGCAACACAAGACTTCGGGGGCGACGTAAGCAGGCGATCCCACCGTCGACGTAAGCAGTTTATATATATATTACAAAAGAAAAGAATATGATGAAAAAGATAAAATAAATTAAAACTATTAGTAAAAATGGATAATATAAAGAAATATTTAATACTTGAGAGAATCGTGAGAAGCTTGACAGAAAAAAGGAAAATTAGAAATGAAATGAAAAAGATAAAATATATAATTAATAGGATATGACAGCTAGAAGAATCTAAAATCATTTAAGATTAGAAAAAAGTTATTTAGGATTAAGAAATAAATTGAACTTATAAATTTATTTAGATTTCAGGTGGGCTTTAAATATTTAATTATTAGTATATACTCGGTTGGAGAAAAAAGAGCATAAAAGAACATGTGCGGAGGTTTGAACCTATGACGTCAGAATGTTTCACACAACATAGATAACCTTATCTAACATTTATTCACTGCATGCACCCTTCACTGAAGAGGCAAAGTCAAAGGCCATCAATTTTAATTTTTTTAACTTTATTTGTAAAAAATCCTTTTCCAATGGAATAAAAATAAGTTAGGAATGACCTTCTAATATATATATATATATATATATATATATATTATATATATGTTGTTGTTTTTCCCTAGGAAAGGTTCATTTCAGCCTTAAGCTTTGACGAAAATATCTTCTTTAAAAGAAAATCTTAATTTTCTAGTGTGTGGTAGCTCTTAAATAGATCAATCAACCGAATTTTTTTCTATTAATTTAGAGAGACAAGCAAAATTCAGAAGATGAATTATAACTTTTTAAATGAAACTATTTTCCTCTCAGAAAATCCCATTTTTTACATTCTGTCATTTTCAAAAATCATATAAAAACACTTTAAAGTATTTATTTAATGTATTTTAAATTATGTGATGAATTGATTCTTGTTGAAATAAAAGACATACTACTTATTGAAATTAATTTTTATATGAAATTCGATATTACATGATAAAACTTTTAATTTAATGTGCTGAAATTAGATAGTACTTTAATTTTTTTATGAAATTAATTTAATATTACATGTTATATATATATTTCATGAAACCTTGAAATCTAAGAATAAGTTGAAATTATAATTAGTTAGTCTAATTACACAAATCTAGGATACAAACATGATATTTGAAATATAAGAGTAATTCTTTTATATACATATATGTCTCATGTACGACAAAAGTACGGATGTTTCTAATTGATTTAATAATTTTGGTTTGTTTTACATAAGAATTAAATAAAAATATAGGATTATTTTCTTTTATACATCTCAAGCTAAAGCTTATTTTCGTATGTAACTTCAAACTACAAATTTATAATTTTTTATTTCTACATTTATTCATATTTGATAAAAAAAAAGGGTACTTCCATATGTGAGTGTTAAATTTACCTTTTTTTTAGATATCAGAGTGGAACCAATGGAAAATAATTCATCTAGGGTTTGTGATAATGTAAAAAAAAAACTACCGTCAGATTAGGAAAGAAGATAAGACAAATCTTAATTATCAGCCGTCAGAAGAGGGAGCCTGATCAAATCAATGCCTTCCTCATCTGTTTCGGTGGTTGGATGAGTTTATATTCTAGAAGACGAGAAACAAATTATTTGAATGGGATAAAATGATAAATAATTGTTCTAAATTCTGAATTCGAATCTTCTGCATGTCCATAAAGAATTGTAATTGAAAATCTTATTTTTTTATGTTCAAATATAAAACTCGAAATGATATATTAATAATGTGATAGTAATTCAAAAAATATGAATAAAAATAAGGAATCAAGTTTATCAAGATCATAATTTTGTTTATCTTGCAACTAAAATCCAAGTCATTCATCAACATGTGCTTTACCTTTTTGACAATCCTTCCTAATACAGATTCATCCCTCCTATGTTTTTTCTTCTTCTGTGCTCTCTCTCTCACAATTTATCCTCTGCCTCTACCTCTACCTCTACCTCTACCTCCCTCTCTCTCTCTTCTCTCTTTCTCTCTCTCTCAAAAATTCTCCCTTAACAAATAATTACCCAATAACATCTTTAATTGCAGGCAGACTTTGAAATGTGCTTTACTCTTGTGGCACACCCTCCGAACTATCAAGTACAACCGTTGGTTTTCTGCCATGAAATCTTGACCTCTAATTAATTTTTTTTCTTTAATTTTGCCTATCTGATCTATTTTCCCCAAATTATTTGAATGGGATAAAATGATAAATAATTCTCCTAATTTCTGAATTTGAATCTTCGTGTACATTAAAAACTGTAATTGAAAATCTTATTTTCTATGTTCAAATGTAAAACTCGATATGATATATTAATAATGTGATAGTAATTCAAAAAAATATGAATAAAAATAAAAAGTCCTTATAAAATTTATAAAAAAAGATTAAAAAATGAGCATATATATATATATATATATATATATATATATATATATATCCTCAATCTCTCTCTTTTATTTTCACCTCTTTCTCTCTCTCAGTAGACCTCATTTTTTTATCACAATTGTCCCTTTCCTATCCGCCCGCCCTGTTCACAAACTCGGCTCAGTAACCAAATTCGGTTGACACAAATGGTTAGCGGGTCTGTGCCCCGGGTTGAAGGACCGAGAGCTAGTAGCCCCGAGTTCGAGCCCCGGAGTCACTAATTTGACCAGGATTTGTCGTGTCGCTCCCGTCCGAACACCGGATTAGTCGAATGCTAGTAGCCCTGGACACCGGTGGAGTTTACCCAAAAAAGAAAAAAAAACTCGGCTCAGTTGCAATTAATGTTTGGTTGATGTGCCTTGCACGCTTGTTATGGAAGAACATTGCTTGGCCCTCTTTTTATGGTTCTCAATCTTCACTCCAAGTTTGACGCCGGGGAACCTATTTAACATGTTAAGTAGATTTTTTTGCGACTATTCATACTACTAAATTTAAGTTTGGGAAACCTTTTTTTTTAGTTCTCAAAGGATAAGATAAGGATCGACCTTACCTCTTTGAATTTTTCTTGTTCACTTCTTATCGTTTTATTGTAATAATTATATTCAATGCAAGAATTTAATATTTGAATGGTCTTTATTTGTTCTGCATTTTGCTTGT